>JBBIGA010117589.1:0-10322 GCA_037576975.1 Alestes dentex | reverse complement strand
AAGTGCACCTTTTGAAGGTTTGTATTTCATCTTGCCTGCCCCTGCCGCTTGGAAGCCGGTGCCTGGAATTTTTGTTTAGTTTTTTAATTTTTTTTATTTATTTTGGGGTGTGAATACACAGAATGCCCTGTTTGACTTCTATTGTGCATGATGGCGATTTGATACGTAGCCCCGCATGTGAGTGAATGTTTTAACTATTTATTGTGAACTAAAATAAAGTTTTGTACATTCGTACATGTGTCTCTCTGGGTTACTTGGCCTACGAACCTGTGTTCCTTATTTGGGTTATTTCCCCGGTTAACCTCGGGGTGGCATAGTCGGTTCTTAAATATTTTATATCTTCTCTTAGCATGGCCACAATATTATCCAGTGACTTTCAAAAACAGTGTGCATGTTATGACAAAATATAACCTTGATGATGTCATTGCACTTAAAACTTGAAATGAATAACTAATGGACAATGTTTGGAAGGAATGTGGTGAGGTGAATGTGCTGAATTGAATTTAAATAATTACATGTAAATGTGTTGATGTTTAAAGTTCTTGAAATAAATTTGACTTAACAAATCAAGTGTGATAGCATTTGTTACTGTGCAGTCTTGAAACAAGTTCTTGCTGCTAAAAAGACATGTGTTGCCTCAAATTGTGTCTCTGACAGTAATTTAGCTTGATGTACATATAAAGTAACTAACTAAGATTTATGAACTAAGTATGAAAAAAAAGACAAATATTCTTAAAACAATTTTAATAATCTTACCAAATTTGCTCTTATATAGTGCATTATTCTCAAAATAAGATCAAGAAGATTTTTAGGCTAGAAATAAGATTGCAAGTCTTGGTTAGATCAGGAGCTGCATCATAGCATGGTTTGGGAATTGCTGCACGACCCCACAGAGGACAGTAAAGACAGCAGAAAAGATCATCAGGGTTTCTTTCCACTCTGTTGCAGACATGTTTGTGGCCTAGTGCTTATTGGTCTGTTCCTGCAATCGGAAGGTCGTGGGTTCAAATCCCATTGCTAGTGGCATCACTGAGTTACCCTTGAGCAAGGTACCATCCCCACACACTGCGTTCCTGGCTGTCTGCTGCTTCCATTGGGTGAATGGGTTAAATGCAGAGGACAATTTCTCACTGTTCACACAGTGTGCTGTGGTGTTCATGTATGACAAATGGACACTTTACTTACTTACATTTACACCACATGCCACTGCAAAGTCACCAGCATTGTGGACGACCCCACATACACACCCTTCTCCTGTGTGGCAAAGGCTCTATAGCATCTTTGCCTCCACTGCCAGAATGGGAACAGTTTTTCATAAGGCTAACAGACTCCTAAATCAGAACTGAAACATAAACAGTACACACACTCACACATAGATACACACACAAACAAACACACCCCTGAACTGAACTGAACAATTCATAAACTCACTAAACTGCTATAAACAAAAACTTACACCCCAGCTGCCACTGTTGGGACAACCACCCATTGTATACTGTACACACCCTCTCCTGTTGCTGCTATTGTTTGCACAATTATTTATTTGTTGCCTATATATTTCCATTTTTTGCACAATTAATGACTGCTGCTAGGATATAATATTTGTCATCATGCTTTATTCATGTACTGTAGCTGCTTTGGTCAATTGCACTGAATGTTGTCTTGTCCTGTAAGACTGTTTTGCTGCTCTTGTATATTTTTCTCTCTCTCACTAGCTTTCTTTGCTTTTTGTGGTGTTTCTGTTTTTGTTCTTGTGTTGCACCATGATCCTGAGGAACATTGTGGTCCTAGAGGAATGTTGTGGTCATGGAGGAATGTTGTGGTCCTGGATTAATTTTCTGGTCCTGGAGGAACACTGTGGTCCTGGAGGAATGCTGTGATCCTGAAAAAACATTTGGGTCCTAGTGGAGCATTGTAGTTCTGGAGGAATGCTGTGGTCCTGGAAGAATGTAGTGGTCCTGAAGGAACGCTGTGGTCCTGGAGGGCCATTGTGATCCCGGAGGAATGTTTTAGTGCTAGAGTGACACTGTGGTCACGGAGGAATGTTGTAGACTTATAGGAAAATTGTTTTGTTTCACTGTACTGTATTTATGGCTGAAGTTATAATAAACCAACCTATCTACATGGCTCCAGTTTCCTCCCACAGTCTGGAGATGGACTGGAGATGCTTAAACTGCCCCTAATATGTGTATGAGTGTCTGTGTGTCTGCCCTGTAACCAGGGTGTTTCCCTACCTTTTGTCCCATGAGTGCTGGGAAACGCTAAAGCACACAAGCGTCTCAGAAAGTGGAAATATTGGCTGTATTTCCCTGCTAAACAATCAAAGAACAATTCATAAGCTGTGAAGATCCCATCAGAAATCTAAGGCAGAGAGGTATGTTCTGAAACTGTAAACTTTTTTTCACAAGGGAAACTGGTAAAAAAAAAAAAGAGCAGGGAGAAAAAGGAATGGAACGCAAGCCAAGGAACAGGCTTGCGAACCAAGGTGAAGATGATAATGACTGTTAAACTGAGACTAATGATATGAAAAAGCAAAAAGCAAACCCAGGCTCAGTAATCCAGTGAGGTGGAGGGTGGAGGTGACAAGGCTGTGACAGTGCTTAGTAAGACTCCCAATGACTGGCTTCTTCTCTCCTTTTTTCAGAATGCTTGCACTTAACCCTCTAAGCACCAAAGTCGCAGAATTGTGACATGACATCATCATGAATAAAATCGACTGTAGTTACAAATATCATGTAATATAGCATTTGTATTCCCTATCACTAGTTAGCAGGTATGTAGTACTTTGATTTAAGACCAAAATTACGTCATCTTCCTGTTCAAAGTTTCGAGTAAATAGCAGTGGAAATGAGCCTCGTGTCATTGGTGCGGAGGCAGTCAAAGGACATTATGAGGCGCGGAGCAAGCACCAATCCCCGTCAAACTATATAGATAGGGCTCGGTGAGACCTTTCCAACGACCCCTTGTTTGCCATAATAGCCCCCGGCAATCCGGAGTTATTAGCCAAAAACTGTTCACTTCGCCCCGCTGTCCCATTACTTTTGTCGCCCACGGACCTTCCGAGCAGCAAAGCTCTGCGGTGCAAGCACCCAGACACTTCAAACTGCACTTCAAACTTCAAAATGCCCAACATTTTTCGAATTTACAGTAAGTCTCTATCTTTAACCCCTTTTAAGCCACAAGCTTTTGAAATATAGATGTCAAAATCCAGTATTTAAAAAAAAAACAAAAAACTAGAGCTTAAAGGGTTAACCACTGGTGACCTAGTGGTTAGGGAGTTGTCCCTGTGATCAGAACGTCATGGGCTCAAATCCCAGGACTGCTAGTGGCACCTCTGAAGTATACCTGAGCAGGTACCGTCCCCACACACTGCTCTCCGCGTGCCATGTTACTGGCTGCCTGCTGCTTTACTTGGTTAATGGGTTAAATGCAAAAAAGAATTTTGTGTTGTTCACACTGTGAGCTGTGTTGTGTTCACGCATGACAACGGACACTTTACTTCAGTTAAAAATGCTTGTAGCTCTGCACAGCATGTTTAAGATATAACTTTCAAGATAATTCAAGTCTGAGGGCCGTGAAGGACGTTCCAAAACCTCAGGCTTTTGGATCACTGTCCTGTTGTAAAATCCCACCTTGTTTATTCTTCAGTTTCTTCACTGACTGTGGGACATTCACTTCCAGGATATGTTCATATTTGAAATGTTCTTTTACTAAAATTCTGTGCTGTGTTTGGACAGTCAGGTAAAGTTCAGGCGATTTCTTCAAATACTGACTGGCCACAAGGAGCCGCAGCACTGTGCTTACACTTCAGGATTATTATCAGTGACTGACACTCAGTGACCATCTCTCTCATTAGAGCACACACGCACATACACACATACTTACACACACACACACACACACACTCCAGAATGGTGCTTGTGCTGCAAAAGGAATTTGTTACTTTGTCTTAAGCCACTGCTGCTGTCACTGGTGTGTGTTTATGTGTGTGTGTGTGTGTGTGTGTGTGTGTGTGTGTGTGTGTGTGCGTGCGCGTGCAGAGACACAGGCTGACCTTGGCTATTAGTGCTGCGCTGGACAGAAAAGGAGTGTTTTTTTTTTTAGCTGAGCTGTCCATCACTGCAGAGTTGACTATTGATTAGAGAGAGAGAGAGACTAAAAAGAGAGGGGGGAGTGATAGAGAGAAAGAGAGAGAGGGACGGACAGTGAGAGGCAGAAAGACAGTAATAATGATGAAAAGAGTGATGGAAGGGGAGAGTGAAAGAGAGAGAGGAGGGAGGAGGGAGCGAGAGAATGTGTATGAGTGTGTAACACTTTCTGTGAATTCTGTACTCATAATGCATTTTATACATAATGTTTTAGCTAATATCTAATGCATAACATATGCCTGTATAATTATTTAGTATATATGTAGACTTTAAGTGAAAAAAATTACCTTGAATACACCTCTTTCTCTATCTTTCTCTCTGACTGTACCCAACAAATATTTATCTTGATGAGTATGGATGAGTACTGGTGAGTACAGATGACTACAGATGAGTAAGGATGATTAGGGATGAGAATAGAGGAGTAAATGGATGGCTAGGGATGAGTATGGATGAGTAAATAGATGACTATGGATGAGTATGGATGGATGAGATAACAATGTAAGAGCAGGGATGTGTAAGGATGAGTAGGGATGAGTATGGGTGAGTAAAGACGAGTGTCCTTTTTTCCCTTTTTTTTCTGTCAGTTACAAACGGCTCTGCTTGGTTAGCGTTAGCGAACCCAGGTGCTATGGTTTGGCGTTGGCCCCTTATCGCTATGGGAGCAGCAGAATAACTGACAAGTGGCTAAAATATAAGTAAATATTTGTGCATATTAGTCTATAGTTGTGAATAAATGAAAATGTTGTAAACTCTTGTACAAGTCAAACCATATATAACATTTTGTGTGTATTTTTTCTGTCAGAATACAATTTGTATAGAATACAACGGTTATGGTTTCTTCATAACAAATGCGACTTGACATCCGTGGCAAAAATACATCATGGGCTCACAAAGGCATTATGTATTGAGCAGAAGATACATCGATTCCACAAACTGCGCATGCATTCAACTTCATGGCGCCAAGATGGAAAATACTACTGACACGGAACAAAATCAAGTAGTTTATTTACATCATATTGTAATATAATTTTTTTTACTATGATTACTGTCTTATTTCTATCTGCTTATTCATTAGGGACAATGTAGGGACAGTGTAGGGACAGTGTAGTTGCAACTGCAGATGCCACCACTGAAGTGTGCCGCTACTTGTCAGAAGTAAACCTGGCAAGATATAAAGATCCACTTAATTACCAGAACAAACAAAAGCACCAATATCCACACTTGTATCAGCTGGCACTGACATTTTTATGTACTCCAGCATCATCAGTTCCATATGAAAGGTTCTCTAAGGCTGGAATTGCCTCAGCCCCAACAGTTAAAAAACTTCTGTTTCTGAATAAAAACCAATACAAATTAGATTCTTCCCTTTCCACATACGGCTCGGTTGTAGTTTACTGTTTTGCACTCCCAGTTCCACAAGCACTCTTGCACTCAGTGTCTGTGTTGATGTACATCATTAATTTAATCATTTTGGGTTCCACCCAAACACACACCAGTGTTCAACGGTTCGCACATATTGGCATAAATAGTTTATTAGATACACAGGCAATTCATTTTCTTTATATATGGAAAAGGATTAATTGACTTGTCTGTCATATATTCCTTTGCACAGCAGGTGTCACAGTGAGCACGATTCAATGAGGCTTCGGGTAATGAACTTTTGGTGAACCTTTGGGCTGGAAAGCCATAGGCATAGAGTTTTATTAGACGCTGAATGACCAGCAGCATATGGTAGCAACGTTGCCACCATATTGCGATAGGCACTGCTGTGGAGTGAAGTAGTGGATAAAGATGCCTCATGTATGTGCTGCTTGGGGCTGTACAAACCACTGTATGCTCCAAACCAGATCCCAGGGGATTACATTCCAGGTAAGGTTGAACAATTGTTTTGATTGTATTTGGCCATTATAAAATCCCGTTTTATAAATCTTAACCTTAGCTAAGCCAGGCTAAGCTAGCAAAGCTATGCATTCCTGTGTTCAAGTCGGCCTCCAAACCACTTTTGGCTAAACATAAGCACTATAAAATTGGATTTTATAATGGCCAATTGTTTAATCAAAACAATTTTTCAGCCATACCAGAGTTTGCCAATCGACAGATCTTGAGAAATCTGTCCTGTGATGTATGCCGTGCCAGTTTGGTAACAGATGTTGTACCGGCATCAAATGCTCACAGATACCACTTGCGCATAAAAAAACAATGGAGGAATTGACAACCATCATTTTATACTCTTGTCTCTAGTTGTGTCTGTCTTCCACAAACTAATGCTGCAAAACATTGCCAGACTAAACACTCTTAAATTACGGAGTAGTAACACACAGAAAAAAAAGCTGTGTAAAACAGTTCTGTTCCAAGGATTTTAGATCCAGTCCTGTATATACTTAATACCTAGCCACTATAGTGATAACATAGTAACCACATAGGAGTGCTTTCCCATCTAGAGATTAGGCCTAATCCTGCACTAAACAGTATCATGAATGGGGATTTTCCATTGAAAGAGAAATATAGTCTAGGACTAGTCTTAATCCCTGTCTGGGAAACCAGCCCATGGTGTTTGTGTGTGTGAGAGAGAGGAATGAGTGAAATGTTTTCAGAAATTATTTCTTAAGCCACTGTGTATACAGTAAAATGTTTATTATTATTATTTTTGTCACAGAGTGTATCATTTCACTGTCAAAAGAAAGACCAGGCTGCCAGTTGAAGTCTTACTATTTTGACTTTCAGACATTCGTCAAGTTTATGTCACATTAATTGGCATTATTAGTACATAAATTGATATAAATTGTATTTAAAACGATTTACAAAAAACCTATTGTATGTAAACATCTACGTGTATTACTTCACATGGCGTTTTTGCCACTCACAAAATAGCCACGTGCTGACGTATCATGTCAACTGGGAACACCGTGAATGCAGCGTCTTTGTAATTCTGTGTCTATGTGGAAAGCCACATTGGTTCAGCAAGCCTCATTTTGCCATCCCTACTTGACGATATAAGATAGAAATTCCAGAAACCAACAAAGTTAAAAAGTTACATTACAATATGATGTAAATAAACTACTTGATTTCGTTCCTTGTCTGTAGTATTTTCCATCTTGGTGCCATGAAGTTGAATGCATGCACTGTTTGTGAATCTTCTGCTCAATACATAATGCCTGTTTGAGCCCTTGACATATTTTTGACAGTAGTGTCACGGATGTCAAGTCATATTTGTAACGAAGAAACCGTAAAATTACACTTCATGTTTGTAAGCTTTTAAAGTCGTTTTTAACTTTTTAAAACCGTATTCAGACAGATAAAATACACACTACATATTTTACATATGGTTTGAATTGTACAAGAGTTTACAAAATTTTCATTCATTCACAACTATAGACTAATATGCACAAATGTTTACTTACACACACACACACATCTTTACTTGCACACGCATGTCTTTTTTGACAGCGATATTACCCTATACAACAATCCCTAAGCGGCTGACCTGTTTTCTTGTTTGCTGGTTCGCTTCTCCCCCACCCGTCTGGCCATTAGAATTATCATGAATTTTGCATGTCATGTGATCACGCTGCAAAGTTTTAATGCTTACACCAGTTTAGAAGGGGGGTGAGCCTTATTATTAAAGGTTCCATATCTTTCATATTTCATTTTTTACTGATTCATTTTAACTGATTTTCAGTCTCTCCTTTTGTCCCACAATTAAAACAAACTCTTTAAGACTGTCATATGCAGATGCGCTCTGTTCTGATTGACTGCCCTGTTTTGAATCCTCAGTCAAAAAGCAGCCTGAACTGAAAAGCTTCAACATGAGGTGTTAGTGGGCGGGGCTAAACCAATGTGTATATGACATCACAAATACACAGAAGTTACAGCATTCTTCTCTCTCTCTCTCTCTCTCTCTCTCTCTCTCTCTCTCTCTATCTGTGTCTAAGTCTGTCACCCCTAACCTCTCTCTGTGCTGAGTGGTGTTGATTTCAGAAATCGCTGCGCTGGGTGTTGATTTCAGGGGTCTGTGTGCTGAGTACTGATTTCAGGGGTCTCTGTGCTAAGTGTGAATTTCGGCGGTCTCCGTGCTGAATGGTGTTCATTCCGTGGGTCTCTCTGCTGATTGATATTGATTTCTGGGGTCTCTGTGCAGAGTGGTAATGATTTTGGGGGTCTCTGTGCTGAGTGTTGATTTTTTGGGTCTCTGTGCTGCCTTTTGAAATTAGTGTTACTTTAAATGAGAGTATCCTGGGAACGGAAAAACAAATCTGTCGTCTGATCTTCAGCGAAATCCTCTTCTTCACTATGTGTGTGTGTGCATGTGTGCTGCAGAATGGTTCATTTACCCTATGCCATGGATTATTAAAGCTGCTCTGAACCTCTCTCTCTCTCTCTCTCTCTCTCTCTCGCTCTCTCAGTGCATCTGTCATTCAATGTTTTATACAAATGTTGTTCCACATTCACAGGTACTGTAGCATCTACCTGCCAAAGCAGTTTATGATAAAACTACAACACACAAATTAATATAACGCGCACACACACACAGACACACACAAACAAACGAACCCTCACTGTCTCACTATATGAATTATTAACTGTTGTTTTCCCTCAGTGCACTGCAGCAGTGTGAATCACACAAAATAATACAGCACTCTCTCTCTATCTCTCCCATCGTTTGTGCTCTTCATTTGTTTTTCTCTACTTTTCTCCCATCCTTCTTTTCTGTCTCCCTGTCTGTCTCTCTCTGTTGTTCATTACTTAGTTCTTTCATTTTTCTCCTTTCATCCATCCCTCCTTTTCTTTGCTAGTTTTTCTTTTAATTCTTTAAAAAAAAATTAATACTCACACTAGTGTTGTAGTACTCGAGACCAGTCTCGAGACCATTTTCTGCTTTCTCGGTCTCGTCTCAGACTTGACCCTTCAAAGACTCGGTCTTGAGTCGGTCTTGGACAACAGTAGCAGGAGGAGTCCTCGAGACCAGTTTATTTTTTCTATGTTCATGTTAACAAAAAACTCCAACAATTATCCATCAATACAAATAAATTCAACTAATAATAATAAAAATAATTTTTAAAAAGCATGGAATGTTGACTGCCATTACTTGAAAATTGCATCCCATGGTGCAATGCAAAGATTCTGCTTGAGTGTCAGTGCCTCATTTCACTTCAGTTGCTGGTGCGATCACGGAGCGGAGATAAGATGAGTGACCAATCTGCAGTCATTAAATTTGCCTTTGTTAACCACAAAACTGTAATTGGAAAAGACCTTAAGAAAAAACACCTCACAGAATGCAAGTTCTGCCACACCTCCTTAACCGAAACTTATGGAACAACTTCCAATTTTCATTGACATTTTCGCAGAAACCATTCTGACAGGTGAGTGCAGCTATATATTTGTTAAAGTATGCTATGCCCGCTAGCTGACATTTTTGTGCTTCGCCTAGCCTACTCTCTGAGTAGAAAGTGTGTTTGACATTTGACTTTTTAAGCTGTTAGTCTTAGCTTTACAATTTAATTATACAGAATACATGGTATTTTCAGTTGATAAAGAAAAAAAAACTGGCGGATTTTCTGCAGCCTGGGCTCTAAGTTACTTGGCCAACTTGAGAGCAGTAATGTAAACTGGGAGTTGTTTCATTAACACATTGGTCGGTTAGGGAAAAAGCTACCATAACCAAATTTGTTATTTTATTTGTTATGGTGTTAGGGACATTTCAGTGGTGTGAAGGCTTGCATGTTTAACATGAAGTGCAAACTAGACACAGCGCTTATGTGGCTTAAGGCTAGTGCACTCAGCAGTCTATTCCATTTCAGCAGACGTTTTTAATCCAGATCCAAATATTACATAGCTTGCTGCAAAACGATTTCCTTTCGCTACATGGGTTTGTCCTTGTAGCATTTTTTGACAGTAATATCAGTATGCAACCGCTGTTCTCGGTTGTTGGTGCTTCGGAGGATGACGTGTATGATAGGGTACGCTTCGTTGATGAACTCCACACTTAGTAGGAGTCTTGAATAGGACACTCTGTCGTGCCGAATTGAATATTATTTGAATTGTACACAGTAACACAGGGGTGTGGTTTTCCCACGTTGGCACCCTTAACTTTTGATGTTGCCTCTTTTGCGACTTTTTCTTTTTCTTCTTTTTCTTGAGGCAGAGGTATGTTGTCATACACTGTTCTTATTTAGT
>JBBIGA010117588.1:0-10324 GCA_037576975.1 Alestes dentex | reverse complement strand
TAGGCTAGCAGATGAGGTGACCTTAATAGAGGCCAGTTCAAACCCAAAATTCACGCTGAAGGGCTCCAAAATTGTAAAAACCAGCCATTTGCTGAAACGCTCTTTCTTTCTAGGGGGCAATAATCCACATAACAATGCCCAGATAAACTAGCAGGCTGTCTAGTTAGCAAACAAACTTAGCTAAGTGGCAAACTGCACAAATAAGTACGTTCATTTTTGTGACTTATGAAGCATATTCGCAATGACTGAAGTTGAGCAGACATTGCTGTTTCATTGAAAGGAGGTACTAAGCATTTCTCTCCATCTCCATGGGCCTTTATCACACCATTGACATTGACCTAAATTCTGCTATACCATCTCTGCAGGACAGATTGAGTGACATCACGCCATAATTGAGGCTAACACGTAATCCAAACTGAGATTCGACATGTGAAACGTTTGATTCACACCGACTCCTAAACGGTCTTCCTTTGAATCATGGGTTTGTACTGGCTTTAAGGCCGATTCAGTCAACAGCTTTTCATACAGTCTGAGGTCAATGCAAGCAACGCGAACGCTAAGTAACAAACACAGTCAACGTAGCTTCTTCTACTATTAATGTATAACATAATGTCATCTAATACATAGTATATCAGTGATTCAGAGTGGTATCAGTAAAGAATAGCTCCAGCTGGTGAAATGGGAATACTAGATGGCGTATGTCAACAATTCATTACATTGTTTTGCAGAACATTGTCGTTCAGGACTGCTTAATCATACTTCAGTGTGCCCTCAACAACAACCCTCCTGATCTTGATTATTTGGAATACATAGTGACCCAAGAGACGACCTTCATCAATGCGATGGAGAATGTAGCTCTGCCTAATAATATCTGCGAAGCCCTCCACCAACTGAGCAATCTTTTACACCTGCGGAATAAACCCACTCCCTCAAAATCTACAGGTCACAGAGGACCATCTCCAAAGTGTTCTTCAATTAGGTCTACCTGCCACATGTGTAGCAGACATTCTTGGTGTCTCAAGAAGAACCATGCACAGGAGGATGGAGGAGTACAATATGTCAGTTAGGAGGCTGTATTCCATGTTGACTGATGATGCTCTGGATAATGAAGTGAGAGCCATCAAATCTAGACTACCTCATGCTGGATACCAGATTGTCAAGGGGTGTCTTGAAGCAGAGGGCCACCATGTACAATGGACCAGACTCAAGGTTGATACAGAGGGCATCTTATCAAGGATGACAAATATGGGCTGTGTTGTTTGGCATAAATACTGTGTTCAAGGCCCACATTTTTTGCAGCATATAGACACCAATCATAAACTCATTAGGTGGGTTTATTACATTTGAAAATAGCAGGACTTCAAATTATCATAATTTTTTGAAGGGAAATTATACCATGCTTTCTTTTTTAATTTCACCAGATATAACATGGTGATCTTCGGGGGCATTGATGGCTACTCTAGGAAGGTAAGTGTCCTACTGTAAGAAAATACATATTCATGACAATGAATATTATTAATGAATATTAAAATTGTAGTATAACTAAGGTCAGGTTTTCACCATCTAGATCATGTATCTCAATGCTGGATCTAACAACACATCAAGTACTGCGCTTGAGTGTTTCCTGGATGGAGTGAGGAGATTTGGATGGCCGTACAAGTGAGTAATTGTACAGTTTTCTGCCCTACTGCCACTCTACACTTACAGTACGCTGAACCCCCCCCCCCTTTATCAGTAAGCCTCCACCCCTACATACACACAGCACATTGTTACTCTACCCACTAGGAAAACATGCGATATGCGATAATGCTGTTGAGTATTGCGATGGCGATATCACATGCAATAAGTGAATATAACTTTTTCTGCTTTGGATTTACTGGTAACATAGACCCCAGACGCTGACTAGTCTATGCAGAGAACAAATGAAATGCAATATTTCCATTCCAACATGTTTTTTTTTTTTGTAAGAATTTACTTAAACAGAGCATTTTAATGCCTCCCATTAAACATTTGAACCATTGAACATTGTTGAAAAAATCTGAAAATAATTTAAAAATAATTTTAAATCTTAAATAAATGTAAATATAATTTAAATTATAGTAAATTCTTAACCAGAAAAAAATAGCAAAAGGAGCAATCTATAACAATGTAGTTTAACTACACGCATTGGGGAACAGTCACTGTAGGACACTGTGCAGTGTAACGTACCGTGTCTGTGTGTGTAGTCGTGTGTGTGTGTGTGTGTGTGTATGTGTGTGTCTCTGTGTGTGCACGCTTGTGTAAGCATGCTTTATTATGGCAAGTTTTTTGCTGGGAAAATCAGCATGTTTACTTTGCTAGGCTTTAAACGTGCGCTGGGATGTTACAATATTTCCTGATGTGCTAAAAATTCTCTCTTATCTCTCTATATTCTCTCTTAAGCCTTTTCAATGTTTGGAGCTCAGACCGTGGGGTTAAAATGCAGCAAATGTTTATTAAAAGTGTTTAGCATCGACTTAAGAATGCTTTTACCTTACAAACTAATAATAAAGGTAAAAAAAATCCCAAACAGAACAGCTAAAACACAACAAACACGGGTGATGTTAGCTTCTCGCTCGAATGATCCGTTCCACCTTAAACGATGGAATGGAAACAGAAGCACGATTTAAGGCGGAACGGGTAAGTCGAGCGAGAAGCTAAGAGGCTAACTTTAGCCGCTGTACAACCGATAAATACGCGGCTCTGAGTGACCGCGTCGTTAGAGATTAAGTATGACAGTTTATTCGTAATAGCATTGTTAATGATAGTTTAACACAGCGGTTGAAAGCTGAGCCGTTAGGGCTCCAGGGGCAGTTAGCGGCGAGGCTAACTACAGCCAGTCCGGCCGCCGCGACACCAGAGACCAGGGCGAGACAGACGGGGGAGCGCAGCCCGCTGCCTGTCTCGAACCAGTTCTAGATTGGGCACCGGCACCGCGGTGGCGGAAACGAGCTGCTATTGCGGACTCCTTGTGTCAGTCAGGGCTCAAAATAGTCCTGCAGGCGAATCTGAATCGCTCAGGGCAAGTCTGAATCGCTCCTGCAGCACACTAATGAGTCAGTGAATCCGCCAGTTCACTTCCAATACTGACTCAGACTCACACATCCAGATCAGTTTAGTGAGTGACTCCGAGGGAGCCGAATCCTAAAAAGGATCCGAGTCTTACAGCTCTGCTCTCCATGTGCTTAGCACTCGCTTCCACTAGGGGGCGGGCATAAGGCAGTAGGACTCCATCTGATTGGCCAAATATGTTGATATGACAAGCTTTGGATAAAACCCCATTTATCGCGGTTTAGTCAGTCTTTCGCGATACGTATATCGCGTGTGTTGATATCGCGATGCAGCCCTACCACCCACCTTTACCAGTAAGCACCCCCCCACACACACACACACACCCTATCTTAGCCAACACCTATGCCTATCCTCAGGAGCCCACCTCCACACACACACAAACTCCCTCTTCTGCTTCGCCCTTGGTTGTTGGGTTGGCCCCTTGAGCTGTGGATCTGCCTTGGATAAAGGAGTTTTTCCTTGCCCCTGTTGCTTGGGTGCGCCTTGTTTATGTGTGTGAGTAATGTAAATCCCCCACCCCCAACCACAATTTCACTTTTTTTAACCTTGTAGCTACATGGGTTAAAAAAAGTACATTGCATAGTACATACCACTGCACTGCACTTTGATAATTAATCTAAACCTGATGAAAAGCCTGGCCAAGATAGAAAGCCTCTGTTATTAGTTCTTTGAACTCTGTATAGGTTTGCATGTGTTTTACAGGCAGATGGATCATATTAGTACATGCAGCAACTGTTGGGTAGCAAACAGTGTGGGCACCATACTGCATGTCACAGCTGTGGTTGAACTTTACGATGACTCTGAAGTCACGCCTCTCCTCTGGTACCATAGGAATGTGGCCCTGTCCTGTGAGCCACTGGAGAAACCTACTGGGGGACAGGTGACCTGGACCTGCCTCTGGATGTTCACCTTTGGTTGAGATAAAGCAAACAGTCATGTTAAATGACATCAGCCATATGATACATGTGTTATGATACTGTAGTTTATCCCATTGCTTGCTGTACATTAACTTTGTAGTACTCCATTATTGTTATTGTGCTTGGCATTGCCCACCAGTGAAAAAGGGGTTACTTTAACATGCTTGACCAGGATCAGCATAGTGGAAAAAAAAACAACTTACAGTATGGTGCCCACACTGTTTGCTACCCAACAGTTGCTGCATGTACTAATATGATCCATCTGCCTGTAAAACACATGCAAACCTTACCAAACAATTTCTTCCTTCTTTTCAACATTAACAGGTCCATTATAACCACAGCTCAAAATTTCTTCAACCAGTTCAGTAATTGTAGCCTCTGTGGCTGACTCAACCTTAAAAAGACACACAGAAAAATACTCCAGACACATTTTACAGCACTAAAACCCTTAAGACCTCTTACCTGGGAGATAAGTAATGTATACTGAGCATCAGAGACATCCTCTTTCGAAATGTGCTGAATCTATATCTCCCCGTCACACAAGTACCTGTAGCACCAAAGTTTGAGGCAGCAGGGTGGAGGTCCGCTTTGAGCCAGACTTGCAGCCCAGATTTCACCAGCACTCCTGAAATAAACAGTATATATTTGAAGAAACAGTCATGTCCTCGCACGAAAAAATGTGTCTATAATGAGGGTGTGGTTATCAGACCAGGCGAAGTGTACCATGCAATTGGGAAGTTGACTGGGAACAAAGCCTGTGGTTCTGACCAAATAAATGCTGAACACCTCAAATATGCAAACTATAGACTGTCAGTGTTACTTGCTATGTGCTTTTCTGGACTGTTAGCACATGGCATATTACCTGGCTCTATGTTGTCTGTCCTACTGGTGCCAGTTATAAAAGATAAAACTTGTAAAGTATCAAGTATAGACAACTATAGACCAATTGCTCTGGCTAGCATACTATCTAAAGTATTGGAGGGGATATTGTTGGATAGGCTCCAAGAATATGTGGTAACAGCTGACAACCAATTTGGTTTTAAAAATAAGCACGGCACGGATTTGTGTATATATGCTTTAAAAGAGCTTGTTTCTAAATATAAAAGACATAACACAACAATGTTTATGTGTTTTTTAGATGCATCCAAGGCTTTTGACCAAATTAATCACGGTAAACTATTTAATAAACTACGAGAGCGAGGGGTTCCCTCATATCTAATACGAATCTTGCATTTTTGGTATTCCCATCAAACCATGCAAGTTAGATGGGGTAGTGCATTATCTAGCCCTTTTTTTGTTACCAATGGGGTCAGGCAAGGTGAAATATTGTCTCCTGTTCTGTTTAACTTGTACACGGATCATTTGTCTAGGAAATTAAATAAGTGTAAGACTGGATGTATGGTGGGTGACAGATGTGTTAATCACCTGATGTATGCTGATGATCTAATTGTTCTATCGCCCTATAGTGCTGGTTTACAGCAATTACTGAGAGTTTGCTCAAATTATGGAATACAGTATGACATCAAATAAAACCCAAAAAAGAGTGTTGTCATGGTTGCCAGAACTAAAGAGGATCAAAAGTTAAGTTCTCCCTGTTTTTATTTAAATGAGCAAGAATTGAGTGTTGTACCAAAGGTAAAATACCTGGGTCACATCATCAGGGATGACCTTTGTGATGATGATGATGTTATGCGTCAATGTTGTAAATTGTACGCGCAAGCTAATATGCTTACACGTAAATTTCATATGTGTACCAGTGAAGTCAAAATAGCTCTTTTTAGAGCATACTGTACTCCACTTTATACAGCTCACCTATGGTGTAGCTATAGTAAAACAAAGATGAAAAAGATTAAGGTGGCATATAATGATGCTCTTAGAATCTTGTTGAAATATCCAAGGTGGGAAAGTGCCAGTCATCTGTTTGTAACATCTAATGTCCCCACATTTCAGGCTTTACTCAGGAATCTCATGTATAAATTTATGTGTGGGATAATTGATTCAGGGAACGGGATTATAATGTCCTTGACTAACCCTATGAAAAGTGATACACGATATTCCTCAAGTTAGAGGAGATAGAGGAGATCATCTTGGTTTACAAGAGTTACTGAAGTAGACCAAGTTAGGTAGATCAACTAGTGTTAGCTTTATTTCAAATAAGACCTCATTCACTGCAGAACAACACTATCTAAAACAATTGCATGAATACAATATCCGAAACACACTTTTGGAATTATGTGGTTCTTTCTAGGTTATGGGGGGTTTATAGGGTTTTTAGTCATCTAAATAGCTAAACTGAAATGTCGATACATAAGATACACTTTACGTGGATACGTTTAATACATAACAATTACAAGAACCCAAAATGTGTTAGAGATGTACAATATCATAATCCTTGGACATTACGAATTTTTGGAACAGGTCTAATGCACATAGAACCATTTGCCTCAAGATCTTCTGTTCAAGCAAACATAACACAACACACCTGATCATGTAGTCCAGAATGTGTAAAAAGTGTATTTACATCTGCCACATGGAGTTAAATCCAGTGCAAATCCAGACCCTCGCCAGTAAATGATGACTTTGTTATGCCATAGTCAAATGTCAACATCCCTAATGGCTGAGAAGAGCACTATGTCCTCGTCGTCTACAGAGAAGAGGTCTAACGTTTGGATTGTCTGCAGAGTGGTTAATCACCCTGCCAAACGTCTGACGGCCTGGATGGCACTGACAGTGTTCCTCACGTGCATCAATGAACATGGACTGCCCTCTGCTGATCTTGTAAAAGAACATATTGTCATTGTCTGCCTTCTTGGTAGCCTTGTGTGTCTTTAGGCCTTCTTTGTGGGTCACAGTCCTACCATGGTAGTCACAGACAACCTCTCCAGCGGCAAAGTTCCGCGTTGTGAGAACACCTCTGCCCTTTCCAGGAATGTCCGTGACCAGAAGACCCTTCCTCTTCTGCTTCTTCACCATCTTCCTAATAGACGGGTTCTCTGCAGCAGTGCAAACCATGCCAGAAGGCTTCCACTGCTGCACCATGAGGGAGGTGGACATCTGGGACATCTGGGAGGTTTTCTCTCCATCCCTGCTTCTCCATCCAGCGGTGGACCAACGGTTGAAGCGTTCTGCAAGGAATTCGGATTTATTAATCAACATATTCTGGAGTATTGCTGAACTATTCCACATGTAAAGGTCAGGGAAAACTGAAGATGATCCTCACTCACCTAGGACGTACCGCACACGCAGCACCCCCTGCTCAGCCCGCCAGCGTCCATTGCAAGGCTTTTCCAGCCAGTGTCCCACCACCTTTCTCCATTCAGCCTTCCCAGGACATGCCCCATCCAGTCTGATGGGAAACGTCTGGACAAACAGGTCATAAGTGGCAAGCTCACTCGTCGCTTGCCTCGAGGTCGATGGCTGTTCAGTGCTGGAGCTACAATGAAAAGTAAAAATGTTAAATGAGTGGAGAAAGGATTTCAGACAGCGTTAATGTAGTGGACAAAATATTTAAAAAAGTATTTACTCACTCTGATTCGCCACAGATGGTATTGAGCTTTCTGCGGGTGAGGATGGTACTGAGCTTTCTGCGGGTGAGGATGGTACTGAGATTTCTGCAGGTGAGGATGGTATTGAGCTTTCTGCAGGTGGAGATGGTATTGAGCTTTCTGCGGGTGAGGATGGTATTGATCATTCTGCAGGTGGGGATGGTATTGATCTTTCTGCAGGTGGGGATGGTATTGATCTTTCTGCTGGTGGGGATGGTAGTGAGCTTTCTACAGGTGAGGATGGTATTGATCTTTCTGCAGGTGGGAGTGGTATTGATTTTTCTGCAGGTGGGAATGGTATTGAGCTGTCTGCGGGTGAGGATGGTATGGATATTTCTGCGGGTGGGGATGGTATTGATCTTTCTGCGGGTGGAGATGGTATTGATCTTTCTGCGGGTGAGGATGGTATTGATCATTCTGCAGGTGGGGATGGTATTAAGCTTTCTGCGGTTGAGGATGGTATTGATCTTTCTGCAGGTGGGGATGGTATTGATTTTTCTGCGGGTGAGGATGATATTGATCTTTCTGCGGGTGGTGATGGTATTGATCTTTCTGCGGGTGGGGATGTTATTGATCTTTCTGCAGGTGGGGATGGTATTGATCTTTCTGCAGGTGGGGATGGTATTGATCTTTCTGCAGGTGGGGATGGCATTGATATTTCTGCAGGTGGGGATGGTATTGATCTTTCTGCAGGTGAGGATGGTATTGAGCTTTCTGCGGGTGGGGATGGTATTGATCATTCTGCGGGTGGGGATGGTATTGATCTTTCTGCAGGTGGGGATGGTATTGAGCTTTCTGTGGGTGGAGATGGTATTGAGCTTTCTGCAGGTGGGGATGGTATTGATCTTTCTGCAGGTGGGGATGGTATTGATCTTTCTGCGGGTGAGGGTGGTATTAAGCTTTCTGCAGGTGAGGATGATCTGTGCGGCTGGTCTGAGTTACTGAGATACTCAGCAAAGTCAGACTACTGAGCATCGGTGAGGCTCTCATTGGCAGCCTTAAAGACACGTTTTGACATTTGACTGGTCACTTTGGGCACATTGTACCTCCATAAGAGAGAAGACACAGGTCAACAGATATCCCCACACCACAATGCCATTGTGCGACGACTGCATGCAGGTGGCACTTACTTCTGCTGGAGGACGGTAATGTCATTTGTGCAGGTGTGGATTGGTTTCCCAGTGGGTGAGATGAAGAATCTTGAGTCGTCTCCATCATCACTGCTGGAAAGCTGCCTGCCTCTCCCGTAAAGCAGTTCAGGCCAGATCTCTTTAAAATACAGGTCAAACCACTGCGAATAAAGGAAAAAGAAAAAATAATGTCATTAAGTTTTTCTGGCTTAAAGTACATGGAAAACTGTTCAGACAAAACAGCTGACAGTGTCTCACCAACTCTTCCTCCGGATAGAGTGTGAATGTGGCCTGCAGTGTTGTTGCAGTCTCGTGCTCCTGCACACCAACAACGTAATAGCCAGCATCTCCTGGAAAGTAATGCCTCTTCTTCCACTCAAAGACCTGCACAAAGCAAGAACATCAACACTGGTTTAAACCATGAAATCAAGAAAACAGACCAAAACAGGCTTCTTTGATATAACACTAACTGGTGTGAAATAAAGAAAGAAATGAGTACTTACAGTCAGCTCTTGCACCACTTCTGGTGGCAGCAGGTGTTGTAGCACCAGAAGGGCTTCCAGGTAGTACAAAACCAGCAGGTTCTCCTCGTGGCTGACCTCGCTCTTCTCCGGACCCTTCAGCTTGCCAGTGACACCCAGGAAGTCGTTCTTTGCTGCATCCAGGACTGCAATACAGACTTGTGGACTCAGTGATCCCTGGGTGAATGCATCGTGCCTTTTGAGAGAGAATGGGGTGTTTAATGGCTCCAGAAAAACACAGTAATATGTTGTTAAAGACACATTTCCCATCCCTGCCTTGAACAATGTTGTTTATAAAATTGTTGATGGTCTTTGTTAATGCATTCAGTTGAGAAATGGATCACAGGATAAAAAGACAAGTGCTTACGTCTGATGGAGCTCCCCTGAACTCTCAGAGTCCCCCTCATCCTCCTCTGGGGGGTGCTCTGCAGGAGGGTGGGGGGCAGGGGGTGTCGTGACTGTAGCAGGTGTTACTGCAGGGTGGGGGGTTCTAACTGCATTCCCCCTGTCTTGAAGCTCCTTGATCAAACTGTTGAACAACATCTTGTCCCAAATTTAGGTCTGCACTTAACCATGACTCCAATTAATAAAGAACAATAAAACGAGTGCAGCAGGACCTACCTTGCGAGAGGATTAGCGCTCTGCATGATGGAAACCAGGAAGTTGTACTCCCACACATGGCCAAACCTGAGCAAATGTGCAGCCCTCTTCTTTGCAGAAGACAGAGTGGCAGCCCTCTCCTCTGCTGTGGAGCTCTTCATGCACGTCCTCTTCAGGTAAGCGGAGAGATGTTCCTGGGTCTTCTTGCAGCGAGGACAAATGAGAAATGTGCGACCACAACTGTGGACAATATAAAGACGTGTGGCGTATGAGTCACTGGTTTCCAGGAACACCAAAGTGCCACCATGTTCAGTTCTTATCCAGTTACAGACAAGTAAGCCATCTGACAAAATGTGTAGAATCCACTTTAATCCTCCTGTTGTGTTCATTTAGGCTTAACACTCTTTGTGTTCCTGCTCACTTTTGAACATGCTAGTTGATTATTAATCCATGATTTCATATATATATATATATATATATATATAGATAGATAGATAGATAGATAGATAGATAGATAGATA
>JBBIGA010117587.1:0-10325 GCA_037576975.1 Alestes dentex | reverse complement strand
AAGTCCGAGTCAAGTCTCAAGTCATTGAGGGCAAGTCTAAAGTCATGTCACAAGTCTCTGTTTGTGTGACTTAAGTGCGACTCGAGTCCGAGTCTCAGACTCGAGTCCCCATCTCTGGTCTCAGCAGATACTGGTGGTGGTATCACATCACCCCTACTTATAATCAGTGACTTGGGAGCTGTGAGTTTCTTAATGTACTATTGCAGGCCAATAAGTACCATTGAGTAGAGCTCCATGGCACAGCCTAACAGATTCAAATTCAGTCAGTAAGAAACACTGGATCTTACCTTTCGTGTACGCAGTCTAACAGGGGGTTCTTGAGGAACCAGGTCATTTCCATCACTTGCCTGATGAAGTACCATGCTGGGTCCATCAGACTGTGGGATTCCAGTGGTGCTCTCCACTGAAGATTCGCTGACCAGCGGAAGCTCTGTGACCTCATTGTTTTGGCAGTTTCCCAGAAATTCCTGTTCTGAACACTTCTGGAGCATTTCCTTCTGTGGACCATTTTCCACATCCTTAAATCTCACTGGTATTGAAGCAGGACAGGCAGACACCTCCGCCAACACCTGACCAACTACTTCCTCCCCTGACTCAGTCAAGGAGACCTCAAGGATCGTGTCCAGTTTGGAGATGTACTTGTCGTCATTGCTGATACTTGCTGAAGACTGGAGGTCGGACAATGTGTTGAGGCTCTTCCCCTGCAAGATCTGACCACCAGAGGCTGCCTGGTCATTACTCTGAATGTTATTTTCTATACAGTTACTTTGAAGGTCAGGATTTGGAACATCAGCACAAAACCTGGAATCTGGAACGGGAGCTTGTAAAGAATCTTCCTCTTTAGTCATGTCTGCATTTGAAATGGGGCAACTGATCTTTTCTTCATCACTTTGCTTCTTTTCTCTGCTAAGACTCAAGTGTTCCTCAGTTAAAAGTGGCACATTTGAGGCCTCCTCAGATGTGGCTTTGGCCAAATCTGTTTCTTCTACACATCCATTCATTAGCTCTTGGGTATTCAGGGCCATAGGACAACAACTAGCATCCCCCTTGTCCTCTGTTTTGGTAAAATCTGTGCATGGGTTTTGTGCTAAAGTCATTGTTACCGCCTCTTTATGGGTCAAACTCATGCAATTGTCTTTTGTATTGTCTTCGGAGCAATTGCTGTCTTCTGTCTTAACAAATGTAGATGAATCAAGTTTCTTGGGGTCCTCTTGTAGAACTTGTGCAGAAGAAGGGGAACAGGGGACTGGGTCAGCAGCAGTTTCTTCTTTCACCTTATTTAACATATTACTATAGTCTGCATTAGAAATGTGCTCAGAAACAGCAGTTAAAGGACTGTGTTCTGCAGAGCTTTCTGGTGATTGGTCCCTTTCAGCCTGTTTGACCAACTCAGGGGTATGATCTGTATTCCTGCTAGCCTTGCTAGTTTCTTGTGATTGAGCGTTTTCACTTCCATGCCTAGAACATGCCACATTTTTAAATCTATCAGATAATGTCTTCTTCCTCCTGGCTGCAGTATCATCCCAACCTTCATCTTCCCCAGTCCCTGGCCGGTGATGTCGACATTCTGGCATGGACGCACACCTTTGTCTCCGGCTACGTCCAGTGGTTGAGCCATCGCCTCCAACAATGCCATGGCAGCAGACCAGGTCTAAGTCATCGTAGCTGTACTGTGTCCTCAACCGAGGCGTCACATGATCCTCCCAGCTCCTCTTGCGCAAGGCTCCAGGCATGGCCGACCAACCTCCGTTATCCCATAGAGCCCCTGCTCCAGCCACCCACACAAAGCACTAAAGCAGACCTGAGGAAGAGAAGGAAAGCGAGAGAGAAAGAGTAGAGATCATATTTTGGTGAGATTATTTCCATCTACTCTCCTTGTGAAAGGGTTAACCGATTTAACAGATGTGCCACGCAAAGAATTGGCAGACAACTAATCATCACCATCATCATTAAGAACCCAAAACTGCATTCTGAGAATCATCATGCTCCTGAAAAGCAAAGCAAGACAACATAAAGTGCCCAAATAAATAATAGTGGACAACTCTAAAATGGCCTAAACGCTATCCAACAGCTAAAATGAATGGGACAGAGTGAGATAGGGGATAAATGGATGGGAGATGCTAGCATTACTGATAATGAAGGCTCTTTTCCAAACATGTCTTTAGGGGCTGAAACAGTCCACTACATTGAAATTAAACATTGATAATTACCAGGGAACTTTATCCTGTGAAGGGCAGTCAAGCCTAGGACTATAGCAATCAAGGAAACTGGTGTGTTTAGGAGCTGGCGTGTAGTGAGGATCATATGCTTAGACACATAATCTCCATGGGAAAACTGCTTTAGCACACAGTAAGGCTGATCTAATTACTGCTATTACAATGATTGTAGTCACTGAGTACAATATACTTGCCTATTCTAAACATTGTCTATGTGCCTGGTTTAAAAAAAGTCACATGGGAACATGAATGAGTGCTTCCATCTGCTTTTTCAGGCATCACGTCATAGCAAGGATTCAGCAGGGCTGGACGATTCACCCCTCACAATCGCTGTTTAATCAGACAAGCATTTCGGCAGAGGAGCCTCCACCCCCTCAAAAGTACAGTTGGACCCCTCTCCTTCCTCTGGGCTACTCTGCAGTCGTTAACCACTGAATGCAAGCCATCTCCTTGACAAACGTGGCCTCGAAATGTTTGGAAAGTTCCAAAAATGGAAAGAAGCAGGGTAATAAATGGTAAAGGAACCCAGCCACATGCTGTGGCGACAGCAAGAGCTTTTGATGAGCTTGATATCCCTGAGACGTTGGTGGTTAGCGTCCAGCTCGCAGATGATCTTGACGGCGATGTGAAGTTAGCGGTTAGTTTCCCTCAGCAAAGAACATCTGGTCTGCCGGTCCAGCATAGGAGGAATGAAGCACATGCCTTCCTCTGTATTTATAGGTTATTATTCAATGATATCATGTTACTCTAAGATTGAGAGAAGAAAGCAAAGGCGGCGCAGCTGCTGTTAGAGTGTCTTGCGTCTGAGGTTCGCTCAGAATTGTAACTGTGTCTGTTTACTGGCCTGCAATGTGAATGAGTGGTTATGAGAAAAGATATAACAGATACAGCATAATCACAGAAATCAGTACCTTAGCTCCTCTGTTCTCTTCTTCTCTTTTCTCCTCTCTGTGTGTCACTGTCTGTTGACTGGCGGTGTCCAGTCGTGGTGATGTCGCGACCTGTTACCCACAGTCACCGGCGGATGGTGATCTCACTCCCCTGAAACTGCTCTGTCCCTGGGTCATCTGGGTCACTGAGGTCACATGTCTTCAGGGGCAACAGGCTCTCTACGACCAGGGAACCAGCTGGACGTCACTCATGTGACCGTCTTCCAACAATCAGGACAAATCCAAAGATTAGAGCGACAAAACAACAAGGTAAAACTTGACAAAAGCACTAACAATTCAATAGTTCCACCAACAGTGCTAAATCCTCAATGTGACCCTTCTGAAGAGTTCGAAACTCTCACAGTACAAGTAAACGATGAGGTCTGACAGGTCTTGGCCTGGCTTGAAGCCTGGAAGCAGTTTCTTTGCCTCCTTGGACTCCAATTCATTCAGAGGATCAGCACCGGTTTCACCTGTTTTCCAGATGAATGACCACCTTCAGCTTTCCCTGGGTCAGTAGATTCTTGGTGGCAATCACAAAGAGGAGACTCAGAATCAGAAAACTTTATCCTGGAGGAAACTGATCCAAGAACTTTGTTCATCCAGGAGATTCAACAGTGCGCACATAAAGAATCCAATGTGCGAATCAGCTTGTTCGAAAAGTTCAAAACTCTTGCAAACATTGAGGTCTGACAGCAACACGTCTCTTGGCTGTTCTGTCCTGTAGAAGCATGTCCTTGATCATGATTTGTAAAGTTTTCAACCGAAGACTCGCGCCAGGTCCACAGATCCCATGATCTATATGAAGTGACACTCAAATATCTGTTATCCAGATGTGCTATAGGTCCTTCCTGAACCCGGTGCTTCTTGGTGGTACAGTCAAGGAGCCTTCCCAGACTTGACAGGGCCGTGAAGAGCGAGAGAAAGTGGGTGAATGGAGGAGCTGTATGGTGGTGTGGGAGCCTGCAGCCCGGAGCTCATCTTGATCACATTAGTGGATTTTAGCTGACGCATGCAGAGCGCTCGTGCCGGCGGGATATGACTGCTCTCTTTCTCTGCGATTCCATGCGCTCCTGACACTTTCCGGGACTGAGTCATCCCTGTCTTTACCCCCTCTCCCTCTCTCTTTCTCTCTCTCTGTCGTCTGTTTATTCTCTCGTCTCTTCGCTCTCTGTCCTCCCACAGCTTTCTCAGAGTTCAACACTTCCTCTGGAGCAACACACTTTCTCTCTCTTTCTCTCTCTCTCTCTCTCTCTCTCTCTCTCTCTCTCTCTATTTCTCCTGCTCTCTCTCTCTCTCTTTCTCCTGCTCTCTCTCTCCTTGACGTCTACACGTTACCCTCGGCAGTTGGTTTTGATTAGAAGCGGGCAGGCCGCCACAGAAGAGGTCCGCCAAGCTAGGCTGCCGTAATGGTTTTGGCTTTCTTTTCTGACCCTCTGTTTTTATCTCCTCCTCTCGAAAAACGGTCGCCCCTGTAACTGCGCAAGCATCCTTGCACAAACACTCGAATATGAAAGGGAGGGGTAAAAAAAAAGAAATAAAAACCCCCATGATAAGTTCAAACGGGCCTCTCAGACATGCGCCACCCATATAAAAATGCAGAACTTGGCCGTGGCGTCTTGAGCGACATTTTTTGCACATCTGGGTAAGGAGGCCCTTCAAATCTCTGGAACAGTGACTCAACTGTGTCTCTAGGCCTCGGCTAAGGAAAACAAGTTCTGGTGTGTTTCTCTCTGTGTGTAGCCCATTCATTCCCTAATATAGACATAGTGTTTGACAGCTAAGCGCCCTCTCACTCTCTCTCTCTCTCTCTTTCTCTCTCGCCCTGTGGTTTAAAGGCACAGGACCTGCGACAACCCTCTTGAAACTAATTCACCCCGAAAGAAGAGCGTCAGGGAAGATGGCTTGTGTCAAATGCATCTGAAAGAATGACTCACTCTCCCTCTCTCTTTCTCTTTCCCACTCCTTCTCCCTCTCTCCCTCCCTCTCTCTCTCTTCATTACATCTTTGCATGCTGCTGTCTGGCTGTCTCCAAGCCTGTTTTTTTACAGAGATCTGTGACTCCTCTGACTGATAACTGTGACCTGAGGAGATGTTTTCGTTGCTACAACTGGATTCGTCGTGCAGCAGGCCAGCTGAACCCTCACACACCAACAGGAGCCGACCCTCAAGAGAGTCGTCCCTCATAGCAACCGCATCACTTTCCTCGCATCTCTCCGTTCCAATGAGCCGAATCCACCATAACCGAACCCACTGAGACAGCTGTCCATGCTGCAACGTCCAGCTGCGAGCAGGTTTATGCAAGCATTACACTCGAGTGCAAGCATTACAAGTCTAGGCACCCCGCCCTCCCAGGTCCAGCGACATGTTCTGTTGAATGTAAACAAGCCTCATGTCCTCCATGGAGACACACTTAATACACCATTTAATACACCACTACTGTTTATTAACAGATTGTAACAGATTTTAAACATGCAATGTGGCCTGTGCAAGTTATGTTCAACTCAGCAAATACACAGAAACTGTGCACTTAAATTTGTAGTAAAAGGAAGCATTTAAATTTGTCCTCCGAAGACACGTGCCCGGCATTTTTGCTGGGGACCATTCTGTCCTTAGCACTTTTTTGAAAGAGCGGCGGGTTTGGTGTGTAAGGAGCGGAGTTTAACGCGGCGGTAGCTTTGGGAGCGAAACCCATGGATGACGGCCAGCATCACATGCATAAGTACCCTTAGCTTGCGGGTTTTCCAGGTTGTGGTTGTGGTTGTAGCCCCATGGGAGCACTGATCACCTGTCCACAGTCCCCTTTGTCCTGTTCCCCACAATCACCTTGGGGAACCTACACGGCTCTAAAGGTGATCCATGAAGCGAAGAATGTTTCCTGAACACATTCAGTTGCCCCTGTAAAGGACTGGTTATATAACCTGCTGTATTTATTCCATGTATTAAATAAATGAACTTGTACAGGAGTATTTTCTGAGGCTAAACTTTGTTATTCATGGAGCTTAGGTTGCATTTCCAGTTCACTGTGTATGTGTGTGTGTGTGTGTGTGTATGTGTGTGTGTGTGTGTGTATGTTTGTTTTGGAGGGGTAGTATCTTTGAGGGTCTTGGGGCTACTCGTGGGAAAATTGCACTATCCTAGTTCTGACTGATACACTGCTTCCTCACGCGCACACACACACACACACACACACACACACACACACACACACACACACACACACACACTCACTCCCGAGGGACATCTGGGGCTAAAGCAGAGCGCTGCACAGATCTAAATATATGGCTTAGAATTAATTCCAGGCTGAGGAACCCCCTGCCTAGCTTTGTGGTTCTCTCAGCATGGAACATACAATGTCAGCCTCAGTAATGAGCTAATCTACCAAATATCAACCCAAGATGACCTCGGAACACTCTCAAGACTCGTTAATATGTGTTGTTGACATCTGCTGCAGAGTTTTTATTGGATGTATTTAGACTTTACATTTAATATTGTTCTTGTCTCTGTGTCTCCTGAGTTTCCTCCAAGATCAATAAAGTTTTCTGATTCCCCACTAAAACAGGCAGAATGCTATTAGCGTGTGTGGCATATGCATGTAAAATTCCACTGGTGCCAAAAACCCAACTAATGTTGGCGTCTAGTACAGAAAATCTCACTCACATTAGCGTTTATCTGGAAAACCCACTAACATTAGCACGTAGCATTCGTTTAAGAAAATCCCACTAGTGTTGGCATCTAGTATTTTCGCTGACTTTAGCACTACGAAACTCAATGTACTTAAAATGTGCTTAACCCTCCCTTAATTTACTCTGAAAATACACCAAAATGCCTTAATTTGAATTAAATGGCCGTGAATTTGTGAAACCGACCCCTCAAGTTTACCTTAAAATTACATTTAAGGCCTGAGTGTGAAACCCCTTCATCTTAAATTTAAGGCGTTCATTCAGGAGGTTCTATTATTTAAGGGGAACATTTGAAAAAGTAAGGGGAAAATTCAGTAGTTTTACCCCCTAGTCAGCCTTAATCTGTGCACTTAACTTTCCTTCATTTCCTCTACAAGAAATTGGGGTCAAAATTAAGGTAATTTTAAGGGGTAAAATTAAGCCGTTTGGTTTCGTTGTGTAGAAAGTAGCTTGTAGCATTTGTATGGGAAATCACCTGTTGTTGAGAACAAAATTGGTATCTGGAATGTCATCCACAAATATTAGCCTGAAATTAACCCTTCAGCAGTGGAGTTTTTAACTGTTCTACCCATTTTCTAGTTTTCAGTGATACATTACTTTGTGTTGTGAATTGTTCTTGTATTTGCTCCAGTTGCACCACCTGATACAGACAGACCCCTTGACATCCCTTTGATGCTGTTAATTTGTCTAAAATTAAAATGTTCATTTTCTAAATATCTCGTCAGTGAGACGACATTCACCTTGATGTTGGTGTGACTCGTTCAACAGGATGATTGTTTGTTCTACAACAGCGCGAGTTGTGGTTGCTGTGGTTGCAGCGGTACAGTAATGATGAATGAATAAGGGCTAGCATGTGTGGTTTAGTTCCTGATGGTCTGTCAGATGTATAAAAGTATAAATATAAACTCTAAGCATAAAGACGACGGTGTATCGACTGTAATCCTGAATCTGCATTAGCCTGCAGTGTTCATCAGTTAGAAGTGTTAGAATCTTCAGTGTTCACGTTTTGGTGTGATGCTACGCTTTAATTGAAAGAAGTCAAGCGGCGTAACCGTGTGACTCTGCGTGCTGAAGAGTTAAGTGCTGAGAGACCCTGAAAGCCTCAGAAATCATGGTTTAATGTCACTGTGATGTAAACAGAACCACTCGAGTCTGGGACACTTCCTCTGGGCCTGTTCTTCACTGCTGACCTCCACGTAGCTGAGGGATCTTCAAAATGACCCATTCATGGCTTACCCAGAGCTCCTGGAGGGGCCCCGAAAGGAAATGACCCCCTCCCCATCTACTGTACGGTTTATTATTAGAAGAAGGCCAGTTAAAGACTCTGTAGGCTCCAGATGTTCAGGGTGAGTGAGTAGAGCACTGCAAGTCTAAAGTTCATTGTAGCTCTTCCTACATTTGTAGACTATCTGATGATTCATGGTGTTAGTCATCCTGCAGACCTTCATTAATGGTCAAATTTGGCCGCTCTCGTCTGAATATTTCTTTGTGATGGACTATATCTGTATCTAAATCTGGTATATTTGTGCCAGCACCACACAACACCAAGGATGAATGGAGTATGGGGGCTGATAAATTTTGCACCTAAGTAGTGAAGGGATAAGGTGGGTGTTTTCAATAAATTGGCCAGTAAGAGGAAGCTCAAGGTGGGTGTTACTAATAAATTGGTCAATAAGGGGAAGAACAAGGTGGGTGTTTCCAATAAAGTGGCCAGTGACTGAAATTATGCTTGTAAGAAATCTCGACCACAGCTGCTCTCGCTCCTACCAGCTGCTTCAAGTTCTGCGGGAGAACGTTACCAACCACTCGACTGCTGTTCGCTAATTACAGGAGAAGCGCCGCCCGCGGAGTCGAAGATGAACGAGGTGTGGGACAGGGACCATTTTCTGAATCTTTCTCTACCCGCACCACACATTCTGCACATCCCGCACATTCCGCCCGCACGAAGGAGCTCCATCCATCATCTGCTGGTGCCCATGCTGGATCACCTGCGCCTACAGCTCCATCCTGAGCATCAGCAAACCCCCACGTTTCCATTCCAGGAACAACCAGGGGCGATCCTGAGAAATCGTTTTCGGGCCAGAGGCGGAAACCTCCGTTCCGTCAGCGTTCCATGGCTCTGAGTCACAGTTAACACTCAGAACAAGACTGATGCTAAAACATGCTGTTAAAACATGGTTTTATGCAAAAGTATGTCCTAAATTGGAAGTTCTGTGAGTCTGGGTCGACAGGGGAGCTTCAGACGTCACAGGAAGCTTCGTTTTGTGATCATACGTCATGTAGAACCAGAGATCTCAAACCTCTAAAAAAACAGACCTTTAAATTTGATTTTTAAAAATGGTGTGGAAGGGGTGTGTGTGAGTGTGGGGTAGATGATTGTAAATATTTATACATCGTTCGATGTTTTAAATATTTTGTAACAGTTCTGATAATAATACTTATGTATGTGTGAGCTGAAAATTCCCAAAAACTGTGTGTGTGCGAGAGAGTTTTAAAGAATTTTCTGGTTTTCACTTGTGTCCAAATACTTGGTTAAATTATAAACACGGTATTTTTATCAAATTGGCCAGTTGCACTGAGTAAAGGATACAAGGCTCTTGTACACATTGTTTGAGGCTTTGAATATTAGAAAAGAACAAGTAATGCAGAAACTGGTAAAATACCCTCAGGGTTCTAAGAGTTAATGCACTCGAATGATAAACGGTCAGATCAAGGTCCATGAGAGAAAATCCTATTAGAGTCGGGTGAAATATTCAATGCAAAAATGAGTCTAATTCAATACCGGCGTAAGAAAGGAGCGCTTTGGAGTGATGTCCCGACGTAAAACAGGAAATCAACCAAATTAAGATAACGAGGACGGATAAAAAAAAAACTGGGACAAAATACAAAATGTCAATTTGATCCCTGTAATAGGAAACATTAACGAATGAGTTTAAATTCCCATTAAAAATGTAATTACCCCAGAAGGACACGCAGATTTAATCAAAGCAGAATATTTTATTAATTCTTTTTTATTGTTGTTTTCAATTGGCTCTGGCTTTGAGGACTAATTGCTCTGTCACTTCAGTTCCCAGCTGATTCAACAGTATCCATAATGTCCAGAACTAAACCTCTTTAACCCTTGAGCGTGTAGCATCCCACGGTTGCGCTGCCCGAATACTTTCCTTTAAAGTGTAACATCACACTGGTGTGATCTGGAGGTTCAGCACTAAAGATTCTAACACTTAGTGGAGATTCAGGATTACAGTCGATTCACCTTTACACTCAGAGTTTATATTTATACTGTTATACATCTGACAGTCAACCAGGATCTAAACTATCAAGAAACACACACAACCAACACACACACAACCAACACACAACCAACACACACACACAACCAACAAACACAACCAACAAACACACAACCAACACACAACCAACAAACACACAACCAACACACAACCAACAAACACACACACAACCAACACAAACACAACCAACAAACACACACACAA
>JBBIGA010117586.1:0-10326 GCA_037576975.1 Alestes dentex | reverse complement strand
AGGACTAAATGGAGACAGATGATTCGCTGTGGCGACCCCTGAAGGGTAAAGCCGAAAGAGAAAGAAGAAGATATATACATTCGCCAATTCCACCTACTGCAGTTTAGGTCAACACATTCACAAGTGTTTTAGCCTGGACTACTTTTTGAATGAGGCACAGTACAGAACAGCCAATCATTTACACAGCAGCCTTAAAGGGACAAAAAACAGCTGCTAAAGGCTGGAAATGATGATGATTTTTTTGGTATATAAAATCATACAATGTTATATGTGGAAAAATAAACACAGGAAAAATGTAGGATTTGAACCTTTAAAGAAAACAACCCAATCCCAGTCTAACTGGTGACCTTTTCAGGGAATGTTCGGATAGCTGTTTACATAGGATTAGCAAAGCATAAGCTTCTTACAATCGCTAGTCCTTTATCTAATTGTTGTTGAAACTGTTCTGCAACATAATCAAATCCTTGAGACACAGCACTGTCTCTTAACTGTCCTAGCAAGCCAGTGCTGTGGCAGGCCTTACCTCTGTTCAAATGGAAATTGGCTATTTTAACATTCATTGCATTTCTGGGGTGATCTCACTGAGAAAGTGGCTGAAGCTTATGATCCCCTACTATTAGATTTCCATCCGCATCTTTTCATTCTTCCAGCACTGTGTGAGTTAAAAATACTTTTCTGTTTTCAGATAACTATAGACAAAAACATGTCAATTTGGGCACATCAGAATAGTTTCTGGATCTTCTATTTCTATCCCTTAATGAGTCCAGAGACCAAATCAGATCTCAAAGTTCTACTTCTATTATTTTGCTAATAAATATATACATTAAATCAGTTTGATCTGATTTTAAATCCAAATGTGGTATCATTTTCAAATCACCTCATTTGAATGTTTTTGAAATGAGAAGTTAATTCTATAAAATTAATTTAAAAAAACTATAAAACTTTAAAATCAAGGTGAAATTTAAATAGACCTTTCTGGTTCATGTCTCTGGTGATCCTTTGTACATTTCCTCATATCAAAGTATTTAAAGGACAAAATTCTTGTTTTCTTGTGTTTTTCCATCAGATTAAATTACTCTTTCATTTAAACACTTTTGTTTTTATTACATCGGTATGCACCAGCATGCAGGACTAAGTAATATTGATCAAAAATATTGCATTTCACCTCCCATCCTCTCCCCCAAGTTATCAAGCCAAAGGCTCAGCTAGCCCACAGACCCTCCCTGGAATCATGTTTCATTCAGAAATACAGGGGGTCATGAATTAATGGTACTGAAACAGTACTAAACTGAAACACTAGTGACAAGGTAATTGAACTAAGCAAATTTCTCACTTGTGGGACTAATAAAGGTTTATCTTATCTTATCTTATCTTATCTTATCTTATCTTATCTAACTAGTCCCTTCTATCAACAATCAGATTCAATAGTGTCATAAACAGAATTATGTGTTTTTGATTATTTACACAATAATACACTCAAGGATTATTACACTATATTATTGTGATTATAGCAGGTTCCCTTACTACATTTTGAAACATAGATGCCACAAAAAGCTTAAGGATGTCTGCACTGGAAACATCAAGTCTTAAATCGAGTCAAGATGTAAACAAACCAGCTACTAGTTTGAGAGAACTAGCTTAACTTTTTCATTTGTTTCTTTTCATATTATTTTCATATTTAAACCTTATATACAAAAAACACTAATCAAAACCCTTATGTCATTACAAACATTCATCTAGCCTAATTTTAAGTGTGTTTTGATGAAATGGTACTGACTTCACTGCAGTATTTAAGGTAAACAGAAGTGCAAGGTCCTGGCTGGTGTTGGTTGATAAACAGCATGTCTGTGACCTGCAATAAATGCTGTTGTGGATTTAATGGTTTGTAGAGGCTGGTGGAGTACTGTTTGTAGAGGAGAGGTCGGAGTACTGTTTTTGTTAAAGCATTGCTTCTCAACCAATTACACTGCAAGGTCGGAACTAACTCTTATATAGCCTAATCAAGCAACAGGTCCTGTTTTTATAACATCACGGCTGTGATTTGGTTGTGAAGAGCGCTATAGGTCATCAAAGCTGTGATGTTATTCGCGAAATCTCATCTTGAATGTTCTACTGCCCTGTATAACAGTTCTGTAAACATAACCAAGAAATAAAAATAAAGCAATGATTCTACAAACTTTGTATCAAACATGCTTCAATACTGGCAATTCCTTCCACAAACCACAGTAGCCTTGGTATTAAGCAAACTATTTTAATAACAAGATCAGTTCAGCCTTTTCAGTATGTGCCAGATTTACCCAATTGTCATTTCATTACAGTCAGTCTGTAAAGCGTTTCACAGTCCTTTCACAGTTCTCTAGTTTGTTTAGTTGCACCGCCTTCTGCTACTTAATGACCAGTTCGGGACTTTGATATAAGCTTGTTTGTACACTCTCCTTTGGAATATGTCCTAACAGGCTGCAGGTGAAATATTAGCTTTAAAAAGTTGTTTTTAATATATAATATACAAAAAAGTACAAAAAAGTAACTGAGTAATTACTTAGCAAACAGTACTCAGTGGAATAATATAACTGTTGTGATAAAACTATCTTTGTAAGGAGTGTAACAACGTTTAGGTAGGTGCTACATGTTCAATTGACATCCACCTGTTTCCCAGCAGAACATTGCCCAGAGCATCACACTGCCTCCACCTGCTTGCCTTCTTCCCATAGTGCATCTTGGTGTCATTTCTTCCATAGGTTAGCGACACACAAGCACCCTGGCATCCACAATGAAGTAAAAAAACATGTTTCATCAGACCAGCCAACTTTCTTCCATTGCTTCGTAGTCCTGTTCTGATGGTCATGTGCCCACAGTAGGAGTTTTTGGCAGTGGACAGAGGTGAGAATGGGCACCCTGAACTATGCACAGCTATGTAGTCCCATACACAGCAAGCTTTGATGAACGATGTTCTGACATGATGTTCTAATGGCCAGCATTATGTTTTTCAGCAATTAGTGCTACAGTAGTTCTGTGAGACTGGACGAGATGGGCTTGTCTTCAATGAGACATTAGTTCACTCGTTGTCCTTCCTAGAGCCATTTTTGTTATCTCCCATAAGACCTGCCGTTTTGGAGATGCTCTGACCCAGTTGTCTAACCTTGTCAGAGTTGCTCAGATCCTTATGCTTGCTCATTTTTCCTGCTTCCAGTACATCAACCTCAAGAAATGACTGTTCACTTGCTGCCTAATGTACCACACCCCTTGACAGATGCTGCTTTAATGAAATCATCTGAGCTATTCACTTCATCTGTCAGTGGTTTGAATGCTGTGAATGATTGGTGTATAGATACAGTGGGGCAAAAAGTTTGAGGTTTTGGGCAGGTGTCTTTTATACTGATAACAAGTTCAGACAGGTGCCATTAAAACAGGTAATGAGTGGAGGACAGAGGAGCCTCTAACAGAAGAAGTTACAGGTCTGTGAGAGCCAGAAATCTTGCTTGTTTGTAGGTGACCAAATATTTATTTTCCACCATAATTTGCAAATAAATTCTTTAAAAATCAGACAATGTGATTTTCTGGATTTTATTTTCTCATTTTGTCTCTCATAGTTGAGGTATACATATGATGAAAATTACAGGCCTCTCTCATCTTTTTAAGTGGGAGAACTTGCACAATTGGTGGCTGACTAAATACTTTTTGCCCCACTGTAACTATATATAACAAACTGATGTCTAGAAGGAAAGGGGTAATGTACAGTATTGTATTGAGATTTTTAATTTCACTGTCAGAAAACACAACCGGAGTCGTAAAGGCAGAACTTGGTGTAAACATCCAAAAAAGCAGATATTGGTGTAAACATCCTCCTCAAAAAAATAACTGGCCTTTGTAATTAAACATGTAAATTAATGCTGTTTTATGTGTACTTTTTAGAGTCATGAATATTTACAAAGCCCTTCATTTAAAAGGAGACTTTTAATGGACCTTGCAAAGAACAGTTTAAACAAATGCATAAAATGAAATTACCTGGGGAGATGAACATGTTACATATTGCATCTTCCACGGTCCACGCCAGATTCAGCTTTGGAGGGCAGGGCGGTTGCGTGGGTGGTAGCCTGCAGGACACAGAAACGTGATGAGACGAGCATGGATCTTCTCCACAGAGACAGCGTGAGGCCTGTTTGAAAGAGAGGGTTTGAAAAAAAAGGGTGGGGGCAGGGTCCTCTTCAAGTCCTTGAATGTATGCTAGAGAAGAAGGGGCAGCAAGGCCTTTAACTGTTCCGTGACTGATTAAACACTAAAGTTATACTTTTGGTTTGTATTTTTATGGCAATATAAGTTTCAAAAGATGCATTACTGTATCACATACATTGTTTTAGGCAATCTGTAACTCTTCACCTAAGTACTCATTGTCCAATCGTAGCATAGCAACAATAACTAGACACGGACACTTGCTGCAACCTGTGTGGGGTAGCCCACTTGCAAATTAGCCAATATCCCAGGGGTTTCAAGGGAGGAGTGAAAATTATCCCATTCTTAAACTGAAAACAGAGAAGGAAAGGTGCTGGATCTAATTAATACAATGTAGAAGGCTGCATGAGCCGTTAAACCAGTCTAAAAACACATCAGAACACATCTAGATGCAAGTAAGAAGAGAGTAAAAGTGGAAAGTTGGCCTAGCTACTCATGGGTTTGTCTGGACCTGAAGGCAGATGTCTCAATGCTTTAGCCATGCCCAGTCTGTGTCTCTGAGGCACACAAAGCACACTGTCACATTTGCAGTTTGTGTCGCCTTGTATCGATCTGTTGGTCATGTTGGTGCAGTTAGCAAGCTGGCTAACTTTTCTTAAAAATAACTACACTATATGGACAAAAATATAGGGACACACCTTTTCAGGGATTGGGCTAGGCCCCTTACTTCAGCATACCAAGACATTTTTATACAACACCAACTTTATGAAAACAGTTTGGGGAAGACCCTTTTCTATTCCAGCATGACTGTACCCCAGTGCAGAAAGCAGGGTCCATAAAGACATGGTCAGATGAATTGAGTATGGAAGAACTTGACTGGCCACACAGAGCCCTAACCTCAACCCCATTAAACATCTTTGGGAAGAAATGGAACAGAGATTGCGAGCCAGGCCTTCTCGTCCAACATTAGTGTCTGATCTCGTAAAAAATGCTCTACAGAATGAATGGGCACAAATTCCCACAGAAACACTCCAAAATTTTGTGAAAAGCCTACCAAGAAGGGTGGAAGCTGTTATAACTGCAAAGGGGGACCAACTCCATATTGTGTCATTAAAGTCCCTGTTGGTGTAATTGTATCCCAATACTTTTGTCCATATAGTGTATATGGATACTTAACCCAAACATGTTGTCCATAAACAGCAATGATACAAAATGGAACACAGTATACCAGATGATAATTTACTCACAAGAGTATAGTGCGGCACACTCGTCTGTGGCAAAAAAACAAAAACAAAAACAAAACAATTAATAACTGCCAGTGAAGAGACCTGTGTGCAGCTGCTGTTAGCCAAGGAGCTAATACCAGTTAGCTAGCTGGCTGACTCCTGCCACAAACTATGAGTAAGTAAACATTACAGTCTCCCTACTGATTGTATTTTATGCATCTCTCCATTATGCCTTTATTTATAGTCAGTGGGGATAAAATGTTCACAGGTTTGTGCCTAAACACTTCTAAAATTAGTTTTCTCTCCATTTTAAGCAATTAAGCAATTTCCTATCAATAAAGTTTTCCGGTACTGATTCTGATTTTGGAAGATTTGTGCTGCTTTATGAAGTTCTCAGAGGTGAATAAAGCATAAGCAGAACTGCTACTGTTCAAACAGTCACATTTGTGTGTTACAGTTCACTAAAATAGATCTGACACATGAATTTCTTTTCTCCTAACGTTACAAATTAAATTATTATGAAGCAATAGGTAGTAAAAGTTATCACATTATACTTAAATGATAAAATTGGGAATTCCACTGTTTTTCAGATTTTCTACATAATTAATTTGGTTAGGGTGAGGTTCAGAATGGTTTGATGCGAAACATTCCATTGTGGAAAAAATCTGGTTTACTTCCAAAAAAACGCTTTGGAAGTAAACCAGACATCCAAGGCATTTAATATCTCTAAAAGCCAGCTCACAAGGAACTATTACATGAAAATGGTTGCATATGTGCTTCCGTATGTCAGAGACATTGTTTTATGATAGTTTTGAGATAGTTTTGGCATAAAGCATTTTGATGCACCCAGGGTGGAGAGGTGCAACGCGGAATAGTACCTCAAGAAAAATTTGACACAATTTTTCCATTATTCACATTACGCATAAAACCTAGAGGGCATCAATGGGTTCACTGTTTATTTCAGAGTGTAAATAAAATAGCTATATTTGCTTTGCAGGCATTGTGACCCCTTTTTCCTACCACCACAGTAAAGGAATCTGATTGGGTAACATCAAACCATTGTAAAGCATAAACAATTCATTATGTGAATGGTAATAATCCTTATCTAAGATTGTTATATCCTTTATAAACTTTGCAGGCATTGCTCCAAAATTTGATTAGAGGGTGTAACTCACACGCCCTAACTGTTGATGAAAAATGATGGGGAAATGGAGTGAGACAGATGTGGACAATGTAAAATAATGTCGCTTGAGGAGACTGTATTCCTGGTGAACAGGCTAACATTCTGTGAAGAATCCTGTGTGGCTGCACTTTCTGAAGTGGCATGAAAAATCTGCGTTTAACAGTTTACCTCTGTGGCCCGGAGAGTCCGGCCCTGCCACATCTGTGATGTGGGACGCGTTGAAGGGGGGCTAAAGGGGCCACTCTGATGCATTACACATCAGTGCGTCTCGAAAAACTGTTCATGCGGAATCACAGAGCTGCTAACTCTCACCGCGGCTGAACAGCAAGCCCGCGGCGTCAGTCGCTATTGAGACTGACCCTTTTTTCAGGTGTTCTTTCTCTTTCTCTCTCACACACACACATCCATTGCCTTTTCATTGTCCTTTCTTAGACATTCTATCTTACACACTCTTTGCATGATCCACATGCTCTCTTTTCCATTTATTTATCTTTTTCCTTTTAATTTGTCTCTCTCACACACATATACGATACGTTATTTCTCTTTCTTTCACTCTGCGTTTTTGTACACTCAACGTCCCCCCAACATACACACACACACACACACACACACAAACAACAAGACAGAGAGAGGAAGAAAGATATATATATAGAGAGATAGACAGAGAGAGAGAGAGTGAGAGAGAGAGAGAGAGATAGAGAGAGAGAGAGAGAGAAAGACTCACACTCTGTGGTGAGGTGGAAGTATCTTTAAATACAGTACATCTTGTCATATCACGGACTGTCATTGCATCCATTACACAGAGCTCAGTCAGCCTCGCATCCCCTTCATTAACCAGCCCATCACTCAGTCAGCACCAGCCCATTACTCAGTCAGGCTGGGCGCTGGGCGTCGGGTGCTGGGTGATTAGTGTTGGGTGTTGGGCACCAAGCACTGGTTACTGGGCGTGTTTGGTGTTGTGTTGGGTGTTGTGTGTTGGGTACTGGGTGCTGAGTGTTGTGGGTTTGGTGTTGTGTGTTGGGTGTTTGGTTTTGGCATTGGGTGTTTGGTGTTGGGTGCTAGGTGTTTGGTGTTGGGTGCTAGGTGTTTGGTGTTGTGTATTGTGGGATTGGTGTTGTGTGTTTGGTTTTGGCATTGGGTGTTTGGTGTTGGGTGTTCTGTGTTGGTTGTTGGGGGAAACTAAAGTGAACTAAAGCCCTGGTTTGAGCTGAGAGTTGAAATGGTTATGAATGTTTTAGCAGGCGGGGCTGCAGCGCCACACAGAAATAGAAACAGTGGCGCGCGGAGTTGGGAGAGCGCGAGCGCGCGAGGCTATAGCGCGAAAGTGCGTTGCTAGGAAACGCCGGAGCCAGAGAGCGCGCGAGGAGCCGCTGTAAAGAGGAGAAACATTTCTCCATCATCATCATCATCCAAACTCCTGAAAAACATCTACATCATCATCCAAACTCCTAAAATACATCTCTACATCATCATCTAAACTCCAGAGCAACATCTTCTTATCATCATCCGAGCTCCTGAGAAACATCTCCACATCATCATCATCCGAGCTCCTGAAGAACAGCTGTACTTCATCATCCGAGCTCCTGAGAAACATCTCCACAGCATCATCCGAGCTCCTGAGAAACATCTCAACATCATCATCCGAGCTCCTGAGAAACATCTCTACATCATCATCCGAGCTCCTGAGAAACATCTCTACATCATCATCCAAACTCCTTAGAAACATCTACATCATCACCCATGTGTAAACACAACACGAACACAAGAACTTCTGTTGCAGCCCACGCAAGGACATAGGCTCTGAAGTTTGGTTACTAGGCTGTGTGTAAAAAACTGTTCTGTCAGACTCTCGACCCATCACTGAAAACCCCAGCCTTCTGGCATCTGCAAAGTTCACCTGTCTGAGCATCTGAGAGGGAAACGTTCTAGAGTAGCTGCGGCGCCTTCTGCTGGTGGTATCATGTAACAACAACCTGCTTCAATAAGACCTTTACACTAAAAGTCCCCCTCTTCCATGCCCAGGCGGGATTAGTTATGAGGGCTTTCGTAATGTTTACGATTCATTTACATACACACACACACACACACACACTCAATCATATGCAATCATTGTGCTTACAAGTAGAAAAGTAATTTACCCAGCCTTATTGTGAACATAATTAGCTTGGTACACCATATGGACAAAACTATTGGGACACACCTGTTTTTCAGAGTTTGGGCTAGGCCCCATACTTCCAGTGTAGGCCCATCTGTGCCCCAGTGCACAAAGCAAGCTCCATAAAGACATGGTTGGATGAGTTGGGTGTGGAAGAACTTGACTGGCCCACACAGAGCCCTGACCTCAACCCCATCCAACACCTTTTAGGATTAACTGGAACGGAGATTGTGGGCCAGGCCTTCTCATCCAAAATCAGTGCCTGACCCCTCAAATGCTCTACAGAATGAATGGGCAAAAATTCCCACAGAAACACTCCAAAATCATGTGGAAAACCTTCCAAGAAGAGTGGAAGCTGTTATAGATGCAAAGTGGGGGACCAGTCCCAATAGTTTTGTCCATGTAGTGTAGTTGTGTAGTTGCTGTTAAAATGGTAATAAAGCCATAGTTGAAAACTCATTAAAAACTCTGGTGGTGAGAACAGAATAACTTTTGACTGTTACAACACTCACATGGACCACCCTCTTTGAATTAGCATAATATTATTTACTGTAAAACTACAATATTAAAAAGTAGAGAATACAAGTAATGTCACTTGAATGTCTTGCATGTTTTGAATGGCTGCATTTAGATGAACCTGCCTCAGGTATCATTAAACTCAGTGGAAAAAGGTCACTCTACCAGTACTACACCATTAACTTAGTGATAATATCGCATAGAGGCACTGATGGAAATATATATTCTTTATATTTATTTTTACAAAGAACAATTTACAATGGTTATTAGCTATAAGAAATTATTTATTAGGAAATTCTGTACTTTGGGAAAGTAATAAGCCACTTAAAACTGTGCAATGCAAGGACTTATCATGAGCATGAGCTTTAGACACAAGGCCGTACACACAGACCCTTCTTGGCTTATTGATTCATCGAAGGTAAGACAGTGCAAATCAAACTGATTTGGCTGCTGGAATCACAGACGCAGGTAGGAATGGTCTGTGAAAATTACTGACATGGGATTGGATGGGACTAAACACCCCACATCCGTCTTCGCTCTCCAAAAATTAGGACTGACTGATACCACCTCACTGGCCCACGTTATGTTCTTAGCTGAAGTATGTACTGCTAAAAGAATTTAAATAAAGAAATGGGAAAGAAAGATTCACACCAACAGAGATCGTTTACATATACACTACATGGACAAAAGTATTGGGACACCTGGCCATAACACCAACTGGGATTATAATGACACTGCATTCAAATACATAGACTTTTAAAAAGAGTTGGTCCCCACTTTGCAGCTATAACAGCCTCCACTCTTCTTGGAAGGTTTTCCACAAGATTTTGGAGTGTCTGCCCATTCATTCTGTAGAGCATTTATGAGGTCAGGCACTGATGTTGGACGAGAAGTCCTGTCTCGCAATCTCTGTTCCAGTTCATCCCAAAGGTGTTGGATGTGGTTGAGGTCAGGGCTCTGCGCGGGCCAGTCATGTTCTTCCACACTTAACTCATCCAACCATGTCTTTACGGAGCTTGCTTTGTGCACTGGGGCACAGTCATGCTGGAACAGAAAAGGTTCTTCCCCAAACTGTG
>JBBIGA010117585.1:2500-10326 GCA_037576975.1 Alestes dentex | reverse complement strand
AAGTCTCCTTATCTACTTTACTCCTTCCAGATGACACACCAAGTACCCTCCTACCTGTCTCCCTAATCATATTTGCTTAACTTGATGTATGACATGAGCATGATGTTTTGGCAGTTGATCTCTCTAGAAATCTTACATTGGCCCTACAGTGGATAGCAAGTCTAGGCATGCCACCCACCCCCCAGTAACTTCAGGCATGGACTGTAATATTAACATAAAATGAAAAAAGGACGACACATTTTTGCATTGCACTTGTTTAAATAGCGTTTAAATTACAAAAAATTACAAGTACAATTTCATTTTTGTGACAGATTTATGCCTTCTAGATTGCTATCCTTAAATTACCGAATGATGTGAGCAGTTCTGTTCTGAAACAGAGCACGACACCTGTGACTCATGTATTTGTCAGTTGATCTTCCTAGAATTCTTTCAGACACTCCACAGTGGATCTCAAGTATAGACACGCCACCCAGCTCTGATATTTAGATCTGTGTGTTCCAATGAAGTTACAGGTGACTGTGTCCGACTTGTAGTCGCATTTGTGTGAGTTCTGAAGAGGGACGGGCAAACCAGCTGCAATTCTGAGCTTAAATCTTCACACATTGTGAATGTGAAACAAAACCCAAGAGAAAGCTCTCATTTCTTATTACCTCACTCTGAACATGGAAAGAGATCAAATTTCTTATTAACATAGGGCTTCCATTTAAAACAAATATGGACAGTTCCATAGCAATAGGCAGTGGGATTTTTGGTGCCTGCTATGACAAGTGGGGATTTAAATATTTTCTGTAGCTGCACACAAAAATGATCGGTAAAATAATTTAAAAAAAAAAACTTTTAGAAATAGAATGGGCATGCCCGTAACATTTTTTCCATCAAAATGGACCCTTTAAGCCCACCATCTAAATAACTGCTAACACTTTCTCATTGTAATGCTGAAAATAACACACAAATAATAGTTTTGATTAATAACTGGCCAGATACCCAGATTGCTGTTAGTTGTGTTACTCTGGTCATGCAAGCTCCGAGAAGGTAGTCTTTCGAAACAGAAATAACTTTAAAATCTCGAGAAAGACTTCATATGCGGACATCTCTGTAACTACTAGCAGAAGATGGGTAGAAAAATGGTTTTGTGGTTATAATTACCTCAGTTTCAGTGAAGGTCCTCCACCGCTCTTAACAGTGAGGATGACCTTATTTTGGGTAATCATCTTTCTTTACATGCCGAATCCACTTTGCTTGTTTGTTGGCAAAAAAAAATGGTTGTCATACCTTTCCATATAACCCAGTTTTAGTAGTGTCTAGCAAACTGCAGGCACATACTTTTGCGGTTAGAAGGAGGGCTTCCCATTCATTTGCTGGCACGAAGATGGTGTGTAATTGCATGTAGTTTTGGATACTTAGTGACCCCAAAAAACGCTCTCGGAAATATGTTTGCCTCACTAATCACGCTCCTCGGTGTGTGTGAAGGTGAATTAAACTACAAGTTCTCCTCCAGGCGAGTTCATGGCAACTCCAGTTGTTTTTAACTTCCTAATTATTTCTCTAATGGTGGATTTGGGCATTTACAGGCATGTCGTTTAAAACTGTTGCCTAACTTTTCATTTCATTTGTGTACGCTTTAATTTTCTGTTCTCTGAAATTTCTGATTCATGAATGATGGGAAATGAAACAGGAAGTCATATTCCTAAACCTTCAGTTGAAATTGTGACACATTAATTGAAACACGTCAGCTGCATTATTTCATAAGAATGGCAGTAATTATGAGGCACCTGGTTAAATTTTACATTTCATTAGACCAAAATATCTTAAATTAAAGGTGTTTTTTCTCATATATTCTGTGCCACAAAGACACATTTTTATTACCTTCATTACCTGCGTCAATAAGGGTACCAGTAAGTATGGCGCTGACTGTAGGTTATTCATGCATGAATCTCTATACTTTTTGCATGTTATTTTAATTATGATTTCCTTATTTGTTCCACGTTATTCTGAGAAATGTATCCATGGTCTTTTCAGCACCGTCTTTTAGAGCAGTTGTGTTTGAATATCTCAGATTAAAAGAACTACATCACCTCAAACATAACAGACAGGAGGAAATGCTTGTATACTCGATGAAATGTCTAGTACTTAAAGTAGTCCAGTTTTAATAAATATTTCACACTTGAAAGTGGCCTAATACATCAGTTTATTTTTTATTTTTATTTTACTTTACTGTTTCTTTCCCTTATAACGTGGAAACGTTGTAAAATCATGTTGCAAAACCCATATGACCCATAGCAGCTAGTGGCCTAGTGGTTAGGGAGTTGCCCCTGCAATCAGAAGGTTGTGGGTTCGATTCCCAGCACTGATAGTGTCATCACTGAGGCACCCTTGAGCAAGGCACTGTCCCCACACACTTGGAGAATGGGTTAAATACAAAGAAAGAATTTCACACTGTTCACACTGTGTGCTGTGGTGTGTTCATACGTGACTATAAGGGGCCACTTTACTGAGTCATTCTTAATAGAATTTAATCTGCTAGAAACCACAGGAAAGACGCTGGGACACAGTCAGTTCTGCGAGTTATTGTTTGTGCATGTATTGCTAATTGATCTGGGCAGTGCAAAAAGTTTCTCTCTTCATGTGCTGTTTTCTAACCTGTCTCTGCTTTCTCTCTCTGTGCTGCCCTGCTGTTTAGATTGAATGCTAGGTAACATTTATTTCAAGTACAAACAATATTTGATATTGTGTAGCATGTACAGAGTTTTGTAAATGTTTGTGTGCGTTCCCAAATCCCAAGTATGCATCCGATGTGTTCATGTGTCATGTTAAAAAGTAAAACAAGTGTGCGCATGTTTTGAATTTGAAATTGTTCTTACTAATTTGTCCTGTCTTGTAGATATTCGAGGAGGACGAGATGCGCTCCCTCTTGCAGAACTCTCTCCATGTGTTCCGTGCCATCAGCGGAACGTCCTCAAACTTCAGCTAAAATCCTATTTACTGCTGAGGACCCTTACCTTCACCTTATCTACTCCCAGCATACCTGAATGTATAGTACGGCTTAAACTTCATGCACCCTTCGGCGCGTTCTTCTGACTTGAGATTTTGCTGGAATGTCAACCCCTAAGAAAGTGCCATGTTGTTGCGACTGACCTTTGCTGCATCTTCTCAAATGGACATAATTATATTCAACCTAAGAGATTGCAGAGCTGTTCCTGGAAAGCGCATCGTCCAACTCCCCAAACCTTCAAAGGAAGGCCTTTAATGTTTAGACTGTTTTGTTGCACAACCAAGCCACCTTCTTATTATGCAGATGTTTTTTTTTTTTTATTATTTGAGAACAATGTTTTTTACTTGTGAATTACAGGTCAATGACTTTTTGATGGAAAAGACAATGTGTATGTGAAAGAGACGGAGTAAAAGAGTGTAATAAAACACATGCAATTTAATGTCGTTGACCTACATGTATTACCTTCATGATCTTACCCATATTCTCACATTTGAAAAATACCATGGCAATTTAAAGCCAAACAAACAAACAAAAAAAACCCCATGCAAAACATGTCTATGCCACTTGCTGTCCTTTTTATTTTTTGTGTAATTTTATTCCTACTTTCCATCATTGCCCCCCACCCTACCCGTATCTATCTATCTGTCACACAATGCTTTGCTACCATCCAGAAAGTGATTGTAATTATGACCTCTTGGCTACAGATGGCTGTGGCATCTCCAGGGATCTCCCAATAATAGGGCCAGTGCTGCGATGCTTACGCCACTCTGGAGCCCTTCTTCGCTGTCCTTTTCTACCCTGTACAACTTTAGGATAGAAATTATTATTGGAAGTTATTTAGCCATGATGTTTTTGCTACTTCCGCACTCTTTTTTTTTTTTTTTTTTTTTACTACGTCTTATTAAAGACATAATGAAATCAAGATTAGTTGTTATTGTGTTTTACTTACTGATTGTTTAGATGTTGTGTCGCACTGAGAATTTAGAGGTGCTCAGTATTAGTTTGCCTTGAATTGTGTTGTTGCCTTTTATGATGCCTGGTACCTCAGAGCACTCAGACAATCTTACGCAATTTTTGTGACTTCTTTGAGGCTCTGGAGTCAAAGCCCATCATAATCAGTCATCCATCTGCTATTTCCTTTGCATTACAGGCCTAATTAGGAAGGGCGCTACAGATAGCCTAGGACTATTGCTGTGTTTTCTGCTGCTGCAGTTCACTTGTGGCCAGGCCGCAGTGTGTATTAGAAAGCCTGACCATTTCCTTTTGTCGGTATTAACATTGGTCAAAAGGCTGTGAACGAAGCGATGACAGAATCAGTGAAACAGAGAACGCAGCTCGTGGCACGAAAAAATTAGTTATGTACATTGCTATAAACGATGATACAGTATATTAATGTTAATATATTAGTATTAATGTTAATATATTATGTAGATTAATATATTCATGTATATGAAGGAAGTTCATTTTAAGCTCATGAAGATGCCTTGGTCAAGACGTTGACGTCGACTCTGGTACGATGCCGGTCTTTTTAAATTAGTAAGCATAGAGACTGTTAGTTTGCAAGGAAATGCTCGTTGCTGGACATGGTTATTGCTGTTAGGTTGTTAGAGGTGCCGCAGCTTTGACAGTGCCAGTGCAGGTAGCAAATTGCTAGTCAAAGCTAGTCAAATCCTCACAATCGTGTCAACGAAAATAAAATGCTGCTGTTACTTTTTACAGAGTTTTGTGTGGGAGTGTGTGTGCGCGTGAGTGTGTGTGTGTGTGTGTGCGTGAGTGTGTGTGTGTGTGTGTGTGTGGTTGTGTATGTGGATGCGGGTGTGTGCATTAACAACAAAGTAGCAGTTGCAGGCATTTGTTTTGTTGCTGTTTTGCTTTTCCTGGAGGACTATTGTAATAATGTCAAAAAAGTTACATTTACTTTACTAACATGAATAAATCTGCATTTTCATGATAAAGAAGTGTGTGACTGGTCTGCATAATTTGTTATATCAAACCACGAGGGGAAAAAACTTTCTCAGCCAATTTTTTTTTTTTCTTACCAGAAGCTAGGGCTCAAAAATGAGATTTTTTTACCTTAAAAGCTGAAATGCCTTTACATTTACTCCTACTTCCCTTTCTCAGTACTGTTAAGTAACCCACAAAGCGCCTACTAAAGTGGATATGAAGCCATCTGTGAGGGGGGAAAAATTCAGAACACTTATACCGTTTTAATGTGAGAGGTTCATTGTTATTTACACTAGGGCCTGCAATATATAAGTAATAATCACGGAATCATACGCCTGTACTATTTATTGGTGCACCTGTCACACTGTTTGTGTAAGAAAAGCATTGGCAGTTAAATGGGTTGCCCCTGACCAACCCAAATCCTGAAAGGAGTAAAAGGTCACCCAGCATTGCGTTCTCTGGGGTAATTTAACTTCATCCAACACCTTTGGGATGAGTTTGAGTAGTGTTTGTGATCATCAACATCAGTACCTCTCTAATGCGTGGCTGAATGCAATCAAACCCTCAACGCAATGCTCCAACATCTAGTGTAACCAGAGTTTGCAGCAAAGAAGGGCATTTTTGCCATTTAGTCATTTGTTGCATACAAGAAAATGACTGGGGTAGATGTGGGGTCTATAAATAGGGTGCAGCTTAGTACCCCCCCTCCCAAGTGCCCTGTCTTCACTAAACACTTGACCATTACACCAACAGGGACTTTAATGACATTGCATTCAAATACAAATTCTTTAATATGGAGTTTGTCCCCTCTTTGCAGCTATAACAGCTTCCACTCTTCTTGGAAGGCTTTCCACAAGGTTTTGGAGTGTTTCTGTGGGAATTTGTGCCCATTCATTCTGTAGAGCATTTATGAGGTCAGACACTGATGTTGGATGAGAAGGCCTGGCTCACAATCTCAATCCAGTTCATCCCAAAGATGTTGGATGGGGTTGAGGTCAGGGTTCTGTGTGGGTCAGTCAAGTTCTTCCACACCAAAACTCATCCAGCCATGTCTTTATGGAGCTTGCTTTGTGCACTAGGGCACAGTCATGCTGGAATAGAAAAAGTTCTTCCCCAAACTGTGTTCACAAAGTTGGAATCATGGCGTTGCCCAAAATGTCTTGGCACGCCCCCCCCCCTTTTTTTTTTACACCCACCACTCGTGTGTTGGGTCACCCAATAGAGCTGTTAGTCTGGAACCTCTGAGGGACAGAGCAGGCCAGAGGAGAGCTATAGAGTGTTTCTTGGCGACAGCTGCCAATGTCTTGGCATGCTGAAGCATTAAGCCTGCCTGGAAGCAGTGGCCCACCTGAATTCAATCATTATGAAGTGTGTCCCAATATTTTTGTCCATACAGTGTATTAACGTAAAAACAGGCATAACCGTGGGTGCCTGTCAAAGCAGCCTGTTGCAGTGACGGATCTACAGTCTGAGTGTTTGTTTCCTGAGAGGCTCAGCCTGCTGCGATAGGATCTTTCCTCGGGCTTCACTCCTCCCACCTCCACGACAAGCTCGGAGCGAGAGGAGAGTTGGTTCCGTTGGAGAGACGCTGGTTCGCTCGCTCGCCTTCTCTGTGTTCACAACAGGGGGGCACGACCTGGGCCACAGCTCTGGACTTTCTGTGCAATAAAAACACAACCTGGAGTTTACCCTGGAGTCCGAGTGAAGGAGCAATCCACAATGACTGTCCGTGTGTGGGACCTGGCTGCAGTGGTCTACCTCTCTCTGCTGATCGCTGGGGCGGACAGTCTGGCAGGTGAGGAGTCTGTTTTATCATCCAGCGCTGCTTAACTCAGAGCTCGTTTCTGTCGTAAGGGAAAGGGAAGCAGGACAGGCGAAACTCGGGATATCCTACAGCCTTCCTGAGACAGCGTGACGTCAAATAGGTGCCTTTCAATCCCCACATTCCCAGCCACACAGGGGTTTCGTGCTGAGGGTCTTTACTGGCTCAAAAGTAGAGAAAGCACAACAGAAAAACAGGCAGTGACCTTTTTTTTTTCCATTTATCAGCGAATTTATCATGTATTACTGAGGCTTTGCTTTATTAATCCAGCAAAACTTTACATTAAAGCCAGTTGGGTCACTGGAAACACTGGGAATCAGACAGGTCTCGAGTTAATCCTTTTGTCTCATACCTTGTCTCATACTTCATCTGACCTTGTTAAGTATTTAAATATCGTCTCGGTCTGTGAAGGTCGGCGAGCTGTTCCATAAACACTGAGTCACACTCAAGCATCTGATACAACTGCGAACATTAGAAGACATTAAAAACGACTTATGTGGCGCTTGTTATTGTTAAAAGGTTTTTTTTTTGTTGTTTGCTTTTTTTGTTTGGCTTTTTTTCCGATATTCATTTTTATAGGATGATTTACGGCGCCTATAAAGGTCACAAGACCCGGAGGAGTTTTCCTGCGGTCATCAGTGGTCTGGAGTCATCCTCAAACTCCCGAAACATCCAAAAAGATAACCAAAGCAAAACGACACAGACACTCAGCTTTTCAAGCAGTCTGAAAAGGTCTTTTTTTATATATAGTCTTTTTAATTTTAATTTTATATCACACCTCGGGCTGGTTTTCCAGACCTAGAATAGGCCTAAACTAATTAAAACAGACTTAACAAAAATTGTCAGTGGTCATTCATCATTCATTAATGTCCAGGAAACTGGCCCATTGTGTTTCCATGATTTGTGTCATCTATATCAGGGTCCTGTCTTATCTGCAGCGTGACCCCTGACCAAGGAGTAGCTGTTTTGGGTTTGGGGTTTTTTTTTGTTTGTTTGTTTTTTTTTCATTTTTGAGACACATTTGGGGTGCCTCTTCTACCTGTCAGACTCTGTTATACTTAAAAATCC
>JBBIGA010117584.1:0-10329 GCA_037576975.1 Alestes dentex | reverse complement strand
TCTGCTATCTTGACAACGTACATTTCTGCCGGAAAAAAGAACGATGCGCTCGCACAAAATAGCAATGATAGGTTGCAAAAGTCGCGAAAGCACGGTGCGCCGTGTGCATTATCGGGCCCCAAATGTCTCAACTGATCCACTACATGGAGAAAACCTATTCTTTTTTCCATTGTGTCACTTTCATTGTATCACTTTCATGTTTGTATGACTCATTTCCATAAAAAAAAACTTTAAACATTTCTTCATAATTTTCAGAATTATATACACATTGGAACCCACAAAAAGTGAGAAAACGTTTAACTGTTCATCTGTTTGAAACCAAGTCAAACACAGGCTTCCCCCTAAAAGCCCAATTATATCCAGTGAACAGGCTACTCTGAAGTCTATGGATCATGTTAGATGCAGTAGGCCAGCCTGATACCACTGTAGACTGAAGTTTGTGGATTTCACTTGGTTATTTGATAGGGCTGTAACGATACACCAAACCCACGATTCGGTTCACATCACGATTTTTGAATCACAATTCAGTTTGTATCACGATTCTTTGGGGGGGGGGGGGTGTCGGCGGAGGAGAGGAAAAGAAAAAGAATGATTTTGAGGGAAAAAAAAAAACAAAAAAAAAACAACACATTTTTAGTAAATATTTGAAAAACCTGATTCTTCAGCTACCGGTTGACCATTGTCCAAGACTAAAAACACGCTCTGCCCAACTGGTCAAAACACAACATTTAATTGCTTGACAATTACTCCCATCAAATGTCCTCAAATATCCTGAAATATCTTCTGTGTATTTTTTCCTTTGTTTGAGCTTACAAAAAAAAACAAAAAAAACAAAAAAAAACCAAAAATCGACCCAGAGACTCAAACGCACATGAGGCACTGCCAGCACACAACTGACCTGAGAGCAGTCAATACACAAAAGCTCTGGGGATTGGCTACAAGGCTATAAATGTAAATTACAGCTACAGGATAAGTGGACTGAGCAATTGTCTCAAAGCCAGACCACCTCATGCAGCCTTTGTGTAATTTGGACTATAACTGTCACGTGTAGGTGGACACACGGGCAGGCTGCAGCTTAGGATAGATACAATTTTCTTTATTTTAGAAAGTCACAACTTTCAAAACACAAAATGTTGCCACAGCAACTTCATACAAAACCAAAACGTCCAAAAGCAAAATCCAATCTCTTTCAGGTAGAGAGGCTGAGGACTTGATACGTGGGGAAAACCCCTGTTAGATAAAAGAGTCACACACTACCTACCCAGAGCTGTGACCTAGTACTCAGGGGAGGAACTGCATTGGGGGCGTGACCGAGGTGGAGCTGACATGACAATAACTCTGCCAAGGAAGGTCAGAGAGACTCGCGGGAGGGCTCGTTTGAATCATAACAACCTCTACTATTGGAAATTGACGGGCCGGCCACCTAGCGGTGAAAGCTAACAGTTAAAGATGTGGTAGCATTGGATCTGGACGGTACGGATAACTGGGAGTTGGAAGGGGTGTGTCGTGATTCTGCCTTCTCATACCGCGACACAGGTTCGTGGATCTGAGTGTCGCGATTTCAGTTTCATATCACATATTTTTACAGGCCTATTATTTGGATACCCTCTGCAGCAGCGCAGTGCTACACCTGAAACAGCAAAATGTGCTCTGAGAAAATGTTCTGATATAGTTTAAGAAGACCCTTATAGTCACGCATCTACATACCACAGCACAGCACACAGTGTGAACTGTGTAAACAATGTGAAATTCTTTCTCTGAATTTAACCATTCATCGAGCGAGGCAGGGGGCTGCCGCCAACGAGGGGCGCCCAGGGAGCAGTGTGTGGGGACGGTACCTTGTTCAAGGGTACCTCAGTGATGCCACTAGCAAATTTGGGACACTAGCAGTGTTGGGCCTACAACCTTCTGATTGTAGGGCCAACGCACTAACCACTAGGCCACCAACTGCAGCAGTGGAAAATGTGGAAAATGTATCCTACCTGTTACTACTGTGACCAGAACACAGTTCAGGAGTCCAGATACGATGAGAAGCCTTTGCCAGAGTCCAACTTTTTGGTGTTCATGTTTCTTCTCCAGTAACTATTAGAAATGAGCACAAACACTCAGAAAAGCAGCTGAACACAATTTTGAGCTCCATTTACTATAATCTGTACACATAGTAAAGTCCTCATTCATCTACAGTTATATCTTATAGGTCTAAAAATAAACTACTGTTTGCTGAAGTAAACATATAGGGAAAAATATAAATCGCAAATGTGCGAAATGTAGTTTAGGCGGTGATAAATATATGGCGTCTCTAAATATTTTTAAATATTAAACTTAAAATAATCAAAACATGCATGCAAATGGGCTCCTAAACTTTTATGTTATCATTGATTCTCAGTGAGCCCACTTTAAACAGTTTGTTTTACTTTTTGCAAATGCTGGGCAACGATTAAAATTTTAAAATTAACGGCATGGTTTTCTGCGATTAATCGCATTGTAATGAACAAAATTAAATAATGAATTCAAAGTAGCGTATTGCACACTTCTATTTTTAAAGTGCTGCTATATAAACAAAAGTGCAATAACATTTGATTTAAACACTAAACTAATAAGGAGCGTTTTAACAGCAGTTTTCACTTTAACACAGTTACACAGTCACAGTTTAAATATCTCTGTGAATCTTAACATAACATTAATGTAATCAAATCAAATATAAAACCAATGCTATTTGCCTCTACAGGGCATTCACGTTTGATCTAGTCTGTTACAGAAAAAACAAGTCCAGAGCATTGGGGGGTGGAACCATTATAGCGGCTGCAAAGAGGGACCAAATTCATATGAAAGTCAATGTATTTGAATCCAGTGCCAATAAAGTCCCTGTTGGTGTAATGGTCAGGCGTCCCATAACTTTTAAATTTTAAAATTCCTGCATTAACAATAAAATAATTGTGGCGTTAAGTAAATAATGCATTAACGCGATAAAAACACGTTAACGTGCCCAGCCCTGCTTTTTACATATTAATGTTTGTGAACATTACGCAAAAAAATGTGTGCCCTGAGAAAACTGTTTGTGAAATTGTGCACCCTGAGAAAATTGAGACCATTTCTCTGTGTGCATCTGGTATTTCATTAGAAAACCACAGTCTTATTGCAGACAGACTCTCACTGGTGTGTTAACAGAAAAACGTGAGTGTGGTTGGTTCTACAGCACAGGGCTAACGGATTAAACTCCACCACAGTGAAGACAATGCATCTGCGGTCGCTCTGCACTCCTTCCTGTAGCGTCACCGTAAATAGATTCTGTGAAAGAGAAGAAACTACATGAATGCCTTTAATTTTGCATTTAAAATGCATTTTGTTTTGAGTAAAAATCCTGGACAAAGGTTTTAGGGTTTTTTTTGTTTTGTTTTTTTTTTTTTTGCCTTTTTTTAATCCCAGTTTGGCCCATTTTATTGATTGCAGTTATTGAAAGATGCAAAATAAACAAACATGCTTGAGTTACTTCAAGAGGTTCCATGACTTTCCAAAAATTCTGCATAATTCAAAGTGTAGTCTGAATTGGTCAGTGGTGAATGGAATCAGACAACTTTCCTCTGAAAGCTCACTCAAAGACTTTTATGACGTGAAACAATTATTATGTATTGAGACAAAAAACATGAATCCCAAAACATGATTTAACAATATAAATACATTACATATGTTAATGACAAAGAAGTATCTTTTGACCGTTGTACGGAAATACACACCCCTCAAAATAAATTTCTTAATTTCTGCTTTTTTTCTACAATGTTATTTATAAAACACAGAAGAGAGGAAGGTTTTGGACAGTAAATAAAACATATATTGACATATATTTCAAATTAAACTTCAAATTACTTTATTTACATTTATGCATTGATTGTAAGAAAATAAGTGGAATTCTCCTTGTTTTGCCCCTTCTAATTGTTTGGTTTACAGTCTTTCGTGACCTGTTTGCTCTGATTTGGGCACCAAATGTCTCAGCTGATCCAAACAGTCCATTTTATTTTTCATTGTATTTCTTTATTGTAAATTCAGAATGTTTGTATGACTCATTTCCATGAACATTAAACATTTCTTAATGACATTCAAAATTCTCCTTCATACATTTAGGCTCCCAATTCAACCAGCAAATAATGAGGATTTTTTTACCGTCCATTTGGTACATTTGAACTGTACTGAGGGTTTAACCAAGTCAGGCTCAGGCTTACCCTCTAAAAGCCCAATTATAGCCAGTGAACAGGCTGCTCTGAAGTCTACGGATCATAACCAGGCATGTTTAGATGCTGTAGGCCAACCTGTTACTGCTGTAGACTCAAGTTTGTGGATTTCTCTTGGTTATTTGGAAATTAGCGGAGTACCACACCTGAAACAATAGGGTATGTTCTGAGAAAATGTTCTAATATAATTTAGCCATTACTAGCCACACCACAGCAGTAGACCTGATCAGAGAAAACAGCACCACAGTGTTACTGTCTTCCCACAAGATAGTTAAACTGATATTTATATTTAAAGACAAAATGACCAGGAGCAATCACTTCCCAACAAAGACAAGCAGAATAAAGTGAATAAACTCACAGAACTGAGGCTGTATGATCTTCATGTTGCTGGTCGAGCACTCGTTAATGATGTCCCCGTCTCTCAGCGTCAGTGAGGAAGTGCAGATTCCGCCACAAACACAGGATGCAGTGAGGGCTCAGTTTGGCCTCAATGTACGTAATTTCGTTTTCTCTCTAAATTACATAGTCTTTACATTACATTGTAAAAAACAAATAAAAACAAAGTCCTGTAAGGTCATAGACATTCTACAAGAAATCTATTATATACATAGAATTGTACATACATGTATGTGTGTATATATATATATATATATATATGTGTGTGTGTATGTTTATATACAGTATGCTTTACAATTCCATACAGTGTTGATGTCTCAAAAATTGGGGGAGAAGAAGTGGTCAGAAAATTGGGTGATAAAATGAATAATGTAAAGAAAACAATCACACTGAGGAAGTATTTTCACATAATTGTATCTATATTGTTATTCTCAGAAATCTTTAGTGCAGACTGCAGAGGACAGTGCATGAATCTTGGTTGGTGCTGTTTGTTCTCCAGCAGCATCAGGGTCTGTTAACTTCTTCACATGATTCATTCACATGGTTTGATGCTCCTCCTTTAGAGGAGATGTTTTTCCCATGAACAACTTCCAGTCATACATGGCCTTAAAAATGTCAGTTCAGATGCTGAAGGAAAATAAATGACACATTAAAGGCATATTAAAAGTCATAAACCCAGTAATATAGATTATTACATTCTCTGATTTTAATATTCTGCGATAACTTTATATGAGTGAATAATAATAATGAAATCTGTGTATTTTTTTAAATGGCCAAAGTACATTTTTTAAACGGCCAAAGTACAGCAAACAGACAGCAGGGGGCGATAGAGGGCAGTAAAAGGTTGAAGACCAGTGGTCAGATTGCAGGTTTTGTTAAAATTTTCGAGTGAAAACAAGAGGACGTGCTCTATAGATAGTACACTTTATTTGGTCTCTTTCTGCTCTGTTTTATGTATTAGAAACACAAACTATTATAATAAAATGATACTACCTTTGCAATTTTTTCCCAATATTTTTTTTCCAAAATGCGCAGTATGTTTTCTGGAGAGGAGACTTATTTCCTTTTGTAATTTGGTCTGGGGTGCCCAAATTTTGGCGCTGACTGTAGTTCTTAAGTTCTTCTACAAAATCTAGCACTTTTCACCTGTTTCATTCAGTTTGTTCAGGCAGCCTGACGGTTGTTCTTTCAGAAAGTGATCTACCGTTAACTAGCATGTGTGAAACAAACTAAATATTATGTTGTGGTCATTTTCAGCTCTGAAAATTCAGTTCACAGTACCTCCAATACAACTGAAATCACTGAGGTCACTGAAAGCCTACTTTTCTTCTGATCAGAAGGAGAAGAACACACATAATGTGAGTTTTGAGACTTTTTTTATTTCCAAAGGCATGTTATGATAGTTATAAAGACAGCAGAGGAGACCGTAATTATAATACACAAGTCCCATGACATGTGCTAGCCTTTTTGAAAAAGTTTGAAGTCAAAAATGTTGGGGGGGGTTAACCTGCCACTTTATCGGCCCTTTGTTTAGACAGCCCCATTGTAAAGGACTGAGAAAATTTGATTCACAGCCGGGTGGTCGAGGGTCCTTTCTGTGTGGAGTTTGCACCAGGAGTCTCCAAGACATTGTTAGATGAATTACAGAGGCTAAACTGCACATAGGTGTGTGTTTGTGTACGTGGGTGTGTGGGTGGGTGGGGGGTCAGGCTTTTACTCCAACGCCCCTGGTTAAAGATAAGAGGTTCAGAAAATGGATGGATGGATGGAAAGTGGTCATGAAAAAAAAACATTTTGATGGTTTTTGTCACATAAACTTACACAAATACAATCAGTGGATCTTATTAAAAACAAATTCAGTACAAGAACAATAAAGAATATGGCTCCTTAAACTCTTCACCCTTAAAGAATATGTTTCATATATCCTAGATCTGTATTAAGATTTCTATTGTGAAAATGTTCACCCTGAGAAAACTGAGACCATTTCTCTGAGTGCATCTGGTATTTAATTAGAAAACCACAGTCTTGTTGCAGACAGAAACTCTCACTGGTGTGTTGACAGAAAACCGTGAGTGTGGTTGGTCCTACAACACAGGGTTAAGCTGATTAAACTCCACCACAGTGAAGACGCAGTGTCTGCGGTCGTTCTGCACTCCTACCTGTAGCGTCACTGTAAATAGATTCTGTGAAAGAGAAGAAACAACATTAATGCCTTTAATTTAGTACATCTTAAACTGGCTATGCTTATTTTTTCTGAATGCAGCACTTCTTTTCTTCTTAATAACAAACTTCGTGTTGTTTTGAGTAAAAATTCCAGACAGAGCTTTTCGCCTATATATTTTTATCCCAGTTTGGCCCATTTTATTGATTGCAGTTAGTGACAGATACCACATAAGTAAGCATATTTGAGTTACTTCAAGGGGTTCCATGACATTCCAACAATTCTGCATAATTCAGTGTGTAGTATGAGCCGTGGTGAATGGAACCAGACATCTGAAAGCTTACTCAAAGACTGTTATGACGTGAAACAGTTATGAATGTACTGAAACTTAGTTCAACCATGGATTTGAGAAGTTTGTGTCCTAAAACATGATTTAATAACATAAAATTACATCTAAGAATGTAAGCCTAAATTAATTTCTTAATTTCTACTGTTTTTTACCATCATTAATATTATTCCTAAAACTCAGAAGAAAGGAAAGTTTGGGATACTAAATATAACATATATTGACATATATTTCCAATAAAACCATCAACCATCATTCTCCTTTTTTGCACCTGCTAATTGATGGGTTGTTAGCTTTCATGATCTGTTAGCTCTGTTAGCCAGAAGAAGTGATTTGGACACCAAATGTCTCGGCTGATCCACTATATTTAGAGTAAAACTTTAGTTTTCATTTTATCACGTTATTGTCAGTCCAGAATGTTACACATTTCTGAATAACATTCAGAATATTTCTTCGTACATATAGGAACCCAATTCAACCACGATTTGAACTGTGCTAAGGTTTTCACCAAGTGATTATAGCCAGTGAACAGGCTGCTCTGAAGTCTATGGATCATAACCAGTCTTGTTTAGTCTTGTTTAGACCAACCTGATACTGCTGTAGACTGAAGTCTGTGGTTTTCTCTTGGTTATTTGAAGACTCTCTGCAGCGACGCAGGACCACACCTGAAACAGCAGAGAATGTTCTGAGAAAATGTTCTAATATAATTTAGCGATCATTATTCACATTAATGCAGCAGTGGTAAAACGTTGACATATAAATGTACATGGAAATAGAAAATATATCTGACATGTTACTACTGTGACCAGAACACAGTTCAGGAGGCCAGATAAGATGAGGGGTTTTCCACAGTGTAATCTTGATTGATCATGTTTGTGTGTCTCCACCTGCAGATGAGTCTTGCCCGTCTGATTGTGAAGATCTGAAGTTCTGTGATGATCAGATGAGCTGCTGTCTGTCATTCTTGAATTACAAAGAACTGATAGCGTTTTCATATAAATCCCCCAAGCTCTGGAATACTATTCCGAATAACGTTCTGGACTCAGACACAATCTCAGTTTTTAAGTCCAGGCTGAAAACCTTCTTCTTAGTCAGGCTTTCTGTATTTAATTTTTCCTGCCAGATGGAAGTTGTAGAGCTGGGAGGCGCTGGGCACAGAGAATTCAAGCAAACTGGTGCTGTCGCCCCGCCACTCCTCACATTCACTCTGGTTTGTGACGGTGGAGTGGAGGTGCGCCGGTGTCTCGGGGCACTCTCACGCCCATCATACCTCTCGGTTCTGCCCTTTCTAGCTAGGCTGCTTTCGCAAGATACGCCGGAGTTTTAACTTCACAGATATAAAAAATTGTCTGGATATTTAAACAGAACTAACTCTCTTTGTTTTCTTTGTCTGAGGGGACCCGCTGCACACTTGTCCAGCCCGACTGATCACCATGGGACCCCAGGTCACCACCTTCCCGGGCCTGCAGTCACTGAGGCCATGTGCCAAAATTGAATTGAATTGATTTTTCAGGTTTGTTCATCAGCATGTGTGTATCTTTAAAGACACTGAGGTTGGTGGAACAGAATGCTGATTGTAGATCTAAACCTGCTCTAAATCTGAAAGTTGAGTTTAGAGGTTTGAGGCATCTCTCAAATTTATACCAAGAACTATTAAAGATGAGCACAAACACTCAGTAAAGCAGTTAAAAACAACCGAGTTTCAGTTACTATAATCTAAAAGTAGACATAAGTATAAACATTTCTGTTGGAGGGTAATATATTAAAACTGAACAAATCCATGACAGTTTTTCTTGCTTCACTCTCTCTATATAAATTTCAATATTTAAATTTTTTTATTTTGTCAATTAAGAATTTTACGTAAATACTAAAGATGGTGAGGCTTGAACACTGATTACAGCATGCCAGTTTATGTGCTCTGCATTGAACCCTTTCAAACTGCCATTTCTACAAAAGAAAAGATCACTCATATCTTGACTCTGATACATCTCTCAGGTTCATAAAGTCCCTCGAACCAGTAGCATGCTTTTGGTGATTTTCTAACTTTTATTAATTGTTTTGGTTTGTAGGCCTACTCCATTAGTTTACATTAGAATGGTTTGAAAATGACCATAAATGAAAAGACCATACATGGTGTCTTAATTCTCCAAGAGCCAATACCTTTTCTGTAGCTGACTGGGTTCTGCCGTGAATTAGAAACAGGATGATTCGGGTTAAGATCCAACTATGAACAGAGTGCATTTTTTAACATAAACTGTGCTGGCCATTAAACCAATGTTTGTGTTCTCTCTGTGAAAGAGTTTGAGCTAATGTCACTACTTCGACAGTGTCCAGAAGCTCTGTGGGTGAGAACTACGTTTACTTTTGAGCCTTTTACGAGCATGCACTTTTTCCCACTTATTTACAACCATGAGTGGTACTCTCCACCCTTTTTCAGCCACTTATAAGCAGATTTAGTGGTGAGTGTTTCTTTCCCCCCTGTTGCAGAGAGGGTAGAGTGTTAGTGTGATTAGTTTTTGATAGCTGAATTTGGCGCCTCTTCTTCTTTTTGAAATATTGGCATAGATCCAACATTAAAATGTCTGTTAATATTCTCTTCAGAGCGCTTGTACAAAGCTAATCAATCAGATGATCAGGGGCCGAGCACTGATTGTTTAAAAAATTGATTTTTGTGGACAAGCCCCCTTTGTAATTTATGGAGAGAGAAAGAAGACGGTCAAGTCTCCTTTAAAACGTGTGGCAGAGAGAGAGTCTTTGAGATCAAGGGTCTCATAAACAGACTCAAAGTTGTGCAGGTACACTTCGCATTTTCTTGTGCAACTGCATCTAGTTACGTATGTTCTCTGTAGAGGATGTGTAGTTAATCCACTATTAAAATAAAAAAACATGTATAATACCATAAAAGCAAAGCAGTCTTACAGCCTGTTCAAACGGCCGTCTGCTTGTGAGGTGTAGAGCAATAAATCCTTCAAGGATCAATAGAGACATTTTATATAGTTGGGTACATACTGACCGGCAGAAATACATTCATTTGCCCTGCCCTGTGATCCCATTGTAAATATGGCCTACCTGTTAAAACAATGACCAGAACGCAGTTCAGCAGGACTGAAATAATCAGATAAGTTTTCCAGCCCAGTTCTTCATCCTTCTTGAGGCCACCATTCTCCGTCTGGTTGTAATGATCTGGAGACATTTCTGTG
>JBBIGA010117583.1:0-10329 GCA_037576975.1 Alestes dentex | reverse complement strand
GAGAGAGAGAGAGAGAGAGAGAGAGAGAGAGAGAGAGAGAGAGAGAGAGAGAGAGAGAGAGAGAGAGAGAGACTCATTATAGCATGTGAGTACTTGACTTAGAACAGAACAAAGCCTTCATCCTCAGCAGCAAAAGCACTGAGTTTTTCCGAATGAGACCATAATCACAAGACTTTGAATGTGCAGCTTGGAGGTGAGCAATTATAGATCTTTGCAACAGTTTGATTGTACACTTCTGGGTGTCAGCTGGTTTAGATTTGGGAGCTGTTTTGGATCTTTACAGGTGGACTGTATGGCTATAGATGTCACCTGCTCTAGATCTTCAAAACTGGATTCTACCATTTGGAACATGAGCTATTCTAGATCTTTTATTGAAATAATGCCAAAAAAAATGGATATCAAAATGTGTTTGTTAATATGGAATGAAGCCACTGCAGTGGGAGCATTTTATCACTGCTGATTAAATTTTAAAGCCTTATTTACCCAAATCTAACTCTTCTCTAGACGATCTCTAGGACAAGGTCCCCAAAGACAATCCTGGGGACTTCATGCTTTGCACATTTTTTGTGTTGTCACTCTTCCAATACACTTGGTCCAGCACATGACAAGCTGGTAAATTAGCAAGAGTTGAATCAGGTAAGCTCAGTAAGGGAAAGCAGACAAATACGAATAGTGTGACCAGGATTGGGAAGCCATGCTCAAGGACATTCTGGGCTAAACAAGCAAAGTTTCAGGTTGTGGGTTAGTTAGAAAAACAGACATGGGTGCTCTGCCAAATAGCTTCTACAAGGTTTAATAACAGTGAAAATACTGTCCTTGTGTGCCCCTGCAGTAGATTCTTGTTGCTTATACATCATGCAGCCCAGACTAAGACATAGACTGAGCAGAGTCTAGACTTTGAAAGCAATGTTTTTAGACATAGACACAGAATACATACTTTTAAAAGCCTTTAATTTCCACATATAGACAATTTTCACAAACAACTGTAATGAATAACCCTCCAATGATTCTTCTTTCCTCTTTTCCAGGAAATCTACTGAAAAATACTGCTGGCTTCGTAAAGGCAGTGACTTATTTTTTGACACACTCTAACTCTTAGATGGGATTGTTTTTCACAGATGCACTGACATGAATGTAAATTCAGGAAACACCGAAACTGAAACCCTAACATTTTTTTAATGATGCATTTGAATTAAAGATAAAAAAAAAAACTATAAGCTGATAAAAACTAATTGCTCATAGTCAGGACTTTGCACAGAACAAAATAACTGATGATGAAATTTGTATATAATAAATGTTCTTTTAATGATTAAAGTATGTACAGTGCCTACAAAATCCAATTACCTCAGTTACAGGACGATTAGGCATCCCAGGCAACCAATTTTGCATTTTTTTAGTTATACTTTGCCCTTTGGCTCTGTTTGTGATTTTTTTTTACACATGCTGTGGCTGCCGATGGTGTCAGTGTGCTCACAGGGACTTTGTCCTTCCATTGTTTTACTGAATCCTGCGTGGTTTACGCATGTTCTTTGGTGGTCTCAAACCAGGGACACAGAAGAGGTTTTTGAAGTCTCAACCTTAAAGCTTATACAGATATGCTTGATGAAGAATTCGGTTTAATATGCTGAAAGTTATGTGGTAGACTGACTTTTTATGAAGCCATGGAGAAACAAGACCCACCTGCAGGTCAACATACCCTTACATGACCACCTCTGGCCAAAATACATGGTCAAACTTAACCATCTGATATGGAGTTGCGAATCATCCACCTGAACAACAGCAAACCTTCTTAACAATGTTTTAAGTTTACATTTACTGATTCCCAGTGTACTGCGATGTAACAAATTACGAGAGGAGATGCTAGACTAGACTTCTCCTCACCTCCAATAGAGCGCATCTACTCACTCATTTCAACGAACACAAAAGGCTTGAGGAAAAAGAGGCATACGCAAAATTACAGTACAGTAATCAACATGATTTGACATGTCCCCAAAGTGGCCCATTGTCAGCGGAAACATCTCTGTCTAGTGCCTGGTCCTTTTTTGATCTTCGTCCTACTCCTACTCCTCTTTATTCCTCTTTCTCTTGCACTCACTGCCTCCATGCTTGCCAAGTCCACAAAAGTGGTGAGCTTACCTGGGGACTATTTGTAATGCGATGGCTCAGACTAACTGGTGTTTAAATATTGCAGAAGTGTATTTCATGTGTGTTTGGGAGTGTTTCCAGAGTGTATTGTCTTGCAGAATTACAAACAAAGAGCAAAGTAGAAAATGTGCTCACACTTTTGGTGCGTTTCTTTAAAGCATGGTAGCAAAAGTGAAGATTTTGATCCTTTTGGTCAAACATTAACTTTCAGTCTGTAAGCAGTTGTCAAAAACTATAAAACGATGTCTGTGTAAAATACGAGCAAAAATGTATTGATGGTTACCTTGAACATATGCATATATGCAGAATTTAAGTGCACGTACAATGTGTGCATTGTGAAAAACGCTGCGATTGTTTCGTTTTGTTTTTTAGTGGCTTCACTTTCCCAGTTGTGCCACCAAGCTACTAATATTACTACCATGTGATCCTAACGACATTCTGAAACAGCAGAATACTAACAGGAGGCACATATACATGAAGGTAACCCAAAGTAGGGAATATACACATTTCTAATAAAAGATTTGAATTGAATTAAAATTTGAATTAAAATGTTTCAGAAACTAAAACTGGGTCAGGGTCCTTCTGAATTGATTGGTCACTATCAATGTCCATTTGTAAGTGTCCATTTGTCATACGTGAACACACCACAGCGTGAACGAAATTCTCTCTCTACATTTAACCCATTCACCAAGTGAAGCAACGGGAAGCCAGGAACACAGCACCCGGGGAGCAGTGTGTGGGGACAGTACTTTGCCCAAGGGTACCTTCTTGGTGCCCCCAGCAGTCCTGGGATTCGAACCCAACCCCTGCGATGGCTCAGATCATAGGGGCAACTCCCGAACCACTAGCCACTGACAAACTATGGGCTGATGTGTTCCCTTACAGCTTCAGAAATATCATTTTTTTAATGCAACAGGGAACGTGTTTTCCCTTTTGTCTCATCCTCCCCCATCTCTTTGTAGCCCCGCCAACAGGCCAAATGTCAAGGTACATTTTTTATTAACTTTTGAACCATTTGTCCTAGGGCTCTGGTCATTTTTACCCTAAATCCGTGAATCACCTCAGATCAAAACCACCCACTGCCGTTGAGGTCCGCCATGCTGGATTTTCTTTCCTTTTTAATTTTTTGGAAAGCCTGCATATGCAATTAGTCATAGATCGCTGATCATATCAACACCAAATTTCATACATGTCTACAGAGGGTTCTGACTCAAAAGTATTTAAAAATTTTAAAGACAATATTGCTACTTTTATCCAAGGGACTTCAATGGTGAAGGCACCAAGACATGCCAAACTCAGTACACTTGATTGCCAGGGGGAATATTGTTCACCCACTATGTATTTTGTTTTTTTCATTTTTTCATTGGTTTTCTATTATAGGCCCCAGAATGCCCTAGGTGGATTTTGGTGGAATCTCCCAAAATCACACAGCACTGTCAAAAGTATCCAGGCACCAAATTTGGGTGATCCTTATTTGCCCTGAATCCCTGAGCCATGAATTAAATAGAGTCATTCACGGTTTTACATTTTCAAAAACAAATCATGTTTTGAATTTTCTGAAAAACCTACTTTTGATAACTAGCCCTAGACCATTGACCAGATAACCATCAACTTCATGAATCATCAAGAGACGGTTCTGACAGAGGTTGTCAATGTGTGTGATGTACTCGTATCTTGTTCTGGAGTTTCTAGGATTGGCTGTTTACCTGGTGGCCCTGTGGTGCTTGGTTCCTTCATTGCTGCTTGCAGTTATTTTTTATTGGCATTCGGGCTGACTGTAGATTTAATCAGAAAGACCAAAGTCCTTGTTGGAAAGTCTGTTCACTCAGAAATGATCTTGCCAAAACCCACAGGCAATTATTTCTAGTCGTTAAAGAGCAGGTTTTCATCTCTTCAACTAGGGAGAGACTTGTAAACCCAAATTACTGTGGTCTAACACATTTGAAGTCACTTGATCAAAATAACAGCCAACCATGTTTGGTTCAAAAAATAATGTTTTTTCTGGTTCCTATGCATGAACACACCTCCACAACAAGGGAGGCTTCTCCCATCAGTGCTTTTACCAAAAAGTGGAACACTCAACATTGAAGCAATCAAAACATTGAAGTGTGCTTGCCTGTCAATCATGTTTCGCATGCACAGCACATGACATGAAGTTATAGTCTAGCCATGTAATACATCAACATTATATGTTTAACACACACATTAAAGAAAAACAAGTTAAGTGCTGGAACACCACAAACAGCCAGAACAGCTTCATGGCTCAGAATCTACAATTCTCTGGAACTGGTGTTATGGATCACTATTATTTGAACAGACATTCCCTCAACTGATTTAGACAACGATGGTGAAGAGAGCAGTCACATTAAATTCTCCCATAGGTGTTCAGTAGGGTTAATATCTAGCACATTTAAATGCCATAGCATGTCATTTACATTATTTTCATACTCATCAAATTACTCAATCACCACTTATGCCCTGTGAACCAGGGCACTGACATCCTTCAAAAGACCAGTCTCTTTAGGATAACATTATTTTAAGGAGATCAGTTAGAAAAAACTTCCTCTTGAATTTAGTCTCTCTCACAGACCCTTTCTTCTACAGTGAAGGAGTGAAAACCATGTCCCTTACAACAAAACAGAGCCGCCAGATCCTCAAGGCTCAAGCAGGCCTGTACTGTTGTCTTGTGTCTGTCACACACATACTCACAAAATGCAGGAATCATTTCTAAATGCAGAAAACCCTTTAGTCACTGTAGCTGCTGAAACATGAGCCAACTGACTGGGTGAAGTGGTGTAGCAGGGTTTAACCTTGCTAACAGGGCATTGTACATGCTTACACTAATACATAGTTACTCTAGGAAACTAAAAGTGGCCTCGTGGCCTAATGGATAAGGCGTCTGACTTCGGATCAGAAGATTGTGGGTTCGAGTCCTGCCGGGGTCAATTGTTTTCCTCTTTGGGGGCAGCTGGTGGCCTAGTGGTTAGTGAGTTGCCCCTGTGATCACAAGGTCCTGGATTCAAATCCCAGGGCTGTGGCACCACAAAGGCACCCTTGAGCAAGGTACCATCCCCACACACTGCTCCCAGGAGAAAAAGAGAATTGCAGAGAGAGAATTTCTGATTGTTCACACATGACATGCTCAAACTGGTTCAGGTTCTTAATCAACAAATACTTTTGCAGATCAGGCAATGTGGGTTGGCTCTCTTTACAGGTTGGGTGACAGCGGGCATCACTACTGTGCAAATTACTCATGTCTCTCTCTCTCTCTCACACAGAACGCTGGGGAATTCACCCTCAGGACCACTGACTGATCCACCTTTTTATCACAGATTGTTGGTCAGTTTCACATGAACGTTGGGTGTGTTTAGTTGTGAGGTATTTCATCAGCTTGGTCAAGATGTATCACAGGTGACCTACGTTTGGGGGCTGCTGCCCATGAGCAAAAACAATGGTGTTTTTCCAATGCAGGAGAGATATGGAAGCTAAAGGGCAAGAAGAGAAACACACAGTTTTATATTTCATATAATGCAATTAACTAATGCACAAACTGTATACCAGATTATGCTACAGTTAATAAAATCTACCCTCTGAAACCAACAACGTGGGCTCTAGGCTCTGAATGATAGTACGATAAAGCTAACAAATATTCTAGTTTGTATGAATAAGTCAAACGTGGAGCCAATCATACTACTACTCTTCTTAAGTTTTATTTTTATTATTAGTCTTTTTGTAGCCAAAAAAGGCGCTGCTTCTCGCCTGAGCTTGTGCGGAATTTTGGAGTGGTTCCAATGCCAAAATATTTGTTTATGTCTGGTGCATTGTGAGTCTACACAGTTTTTGATTGGCTGATCAAGAGCTGAGAGTTGATCATGATAATTATATCGCTAATTAAATAAATTGACAATTTCCCCCACAGCCATTACTACTGGTCGCAGGTTCGAATCCTCTGAGTAGATTTTTTTTAATTTAATGCAAACTTGATGCCTTTAAGAACCTCTGGAATAAGAGGTCATGGGTTCAAATCCTACTTTCTGTACACCACTTCTGGGTTCCTGAGTAAGACCCGTTAACCTCATGTTGCTCCAGGGAGACTGTCCCCTGTAGTTAGGGAATGGAAGTCACTTTGGATAAAAAAAATGCCGTAAATGTAAATAACCCGGTGTTGTCTATTCAGAAATACAAGCCTACAAGTGGGTCATTTTCCATCTCGATACAAGCACTCAAGATTCAACATACTTCCTGAGCCTAATGGGTGGGACTTCCCCCATGGAGTGTCATCAGTGACATCACACCAGACAAGACAGGCTCTGTGATGGAGCTTCAGTGAAAACAGCCCCACCCACTTAGTGTAACATCACAATGGGTTTGTACTTCTTTGGGGTAAATAAAACCTTTTTTTTTTTTAAACGACAACCCCCACTTCTGAGAAGTGTTTCTTTTTATAATCATCTTTTTCTTTGTAGTACTTAATGACCTTTTTATAGATTCTCGGTCAGCTATTTAGACAAACCCATGACTGAAGAGAGTAATCCAAACACCCTGAGAAGTTGGAAGTGTCAGATAATCGACCACCGCTACCATGGGTTTCCTGCAAACAGCCTCAGGAATATTTATGCCTGAATACCAGCCTATACAGAGTCCCACTGACAGCTTCTAAAGCTGCACTCTAACTAAAGACAATTCGTGTGCACACATACACACACCTCACACACGCAAACACTTGACACAAACACACCTCATGCACTAATACACACACTTCATACTAACACAAACAAATGCATATTAACACACTTCACTTGAATACAAGCACACACACACACACACACACACACACACACACACACACACACACACAGACACACACACAGATTCATCTCACACACAGAGACTAACATAGTCCTCCATCCTCCAGTTCTTCCAACACACAGAGATGTTCAGTCAGTGCTCTATGCCACTGGCTCCCAATACACTACATTTCACACACATTTCCTCCAAATCTTGCCAAGCTTCAGTGCAGAGAGAACACACACACACACACACACACACACACACACAAACACACTTGATCCCACTAATAAACTCATTAATAAGCCTTTTGTAAGCTGAAGTTGATGTGTAAGAGCAGTTAGGAACCTGTGCCCTACGCTACACTACATTTCATACACTACATTTCCTCCAAACCTTGCCAAGCTTCAATGCAGAGAGAGAACACTCACACACAAACACATACACATACACAGACACGCACACACACACATACTCACACACACACTTCTTATCATCCTGATGAATAGGCCTTTTCAACATGTCAACATCAATTATTCAGCTTCGACAAACAGCTCTGACATTTAAACTCTGCTGCCTGACGGCAGACTGTGTGTTTACTGGTGGATGAGAACAATAGCCAGAGAAATGCTTTCACACACACACTCTCACACACAAATACACACACACACACACACACACACACTCTAACTATCTGTGCTGAAGTCATTTCCCGGACGAAAAGGTCCAACAGCAACATTACAGACACATCTCGCTGTGCGCCGTCCATCAGAGTGACAGTTGATGCTGATCTCTGAGTCGTGTCCTTTTACCGGACTTTAGTGAGGCAGACAACACTGTCTATGGTCAGAGAAGTTCACCCTATGTGTCAGGTGTGAGGGTCAGTTATATAACCACAAGCTTTGGAAATCACTCAGAAACATTTAGCAGCCTTTGCAAAAGTTCCACACTACAACTCAAATTTCAGTTTTTGAAAAACTGAATTTTGTAAATGCATGTGCTTTCAGACCATGTACGCTTATTATGAAGAGAGTGGCACCGACAAGCCTGTTCTAGTCAAGCAAATCTGTTGTCAGTTATGGTTATAAGACTTTATTCTCTCATCCTTTTTATTCCTTTCATGAGTTTTCTGCTTGTAAATTTAATGAAGGTGCTTATGCCCTCATTAGCAGAATCCTACTTTCATAGGATTAAACCGGCTTATTGTCTACTGTATTAAGTCAGCAGGGAACATCAGTGCTTTCTAGGACTTCAGAGAAGGCAGCAAACCCAGTGTGTCTCTGACAAAAGGTGGCAGCTCTATACCAGTACTCTTTACTGGTGGACAGCGTGCTATTTGGGCCGACCTTTCATATTTATATGACTCGTAGATCGGCGGCCCAACTGACACTGGGCTTGGTCTCGAGACCACTTTTACGTAGTTTTGGTCTTGTCACGGTCTCGACAGTCTTTGGTCTTGGTCTCGGATCCCTCGGTCTTGTCTTGGTCTCGGATCCCTCGGTCTTGTCTTGGTCTCGGATCCCTCGGTCTTGTCTTAGTCTCGCTGTCTTGGTCTTGCTGTCTTGGTCTTGCTGTCTCAGATCGACATAGTGGTCGGGAGGTTTGGAGCCAACAGTAGCCATGACACCCAACGTAACGTTCAATAATGCAACATTATTATTATTTCGCCTTTCGCACCCTTCAAACGCAACCAATCAGTGACATACATATATCTTGTTGTGATTCAGAGATCGCCACTCATCCAATCAAAATACGCAAGTGTGGCGCTAGTTAAACATTAGATCCAGCATCACAGTGAGCAGTAAGCCTAGTCAGTCAGTTACAGTAATGTCAGCAGTAGTAGGCTAGTCAGTAAGTCACAGAAATAATGTCAGCGAGCAAATTCTTCAGTTTTTTTGCAGCACAGGTTCAAAAAAGAAGCATTCGGCAAAATGCAGATTTTGCAAAGTCTCCTTGACCGAGACAGCCGGGACTACCTCAGTCTTCACCAGGCACCTGGAGCGTAAACACCCTGAAAAGTAAGCTAGCCAGTAGCCATCTACCCATCTTGCTGACTTAACTTTTCTGGTGAAGAGTGTAACTACATGCTAAGTACAGGTAGCTAGCTCTATTAGTGGCTACCGGCTACTTAAACATTAACAGTTTTCACTTTAGATATTGAGCAGAAATATATCGAAACCATTTCAGTGAGCACTTTAAGGGCTGTTTTGGTGTGGTTTGTTATTGACTTTAAGGGGCATATTAATGTGGTTGCTGACCCACCGCGCACGGCTAGGCTATAAAATATTGCAATCTGTAGTTTTCCTGAAGTGCAATCAACCACTATTTTAAAATGTGAACTGTTTTCTCTCTCTCCCTCCTCTCTGAAAATATGCCTATTAACCATGACGCGCTCTCTCTCTCTCTCTCTCTCTCTCTCTCTCTCTCTCTCTCTCTTTTTACGTATTTCGTCTACTTGTATTGGTTTGTCCATCTATTATTTGTCTATGGTGTCTGTGTTTTATTGTTCTTGCCCTACTGAACAACAGGCTTGGTATCATTGGCAGTGTGCTGTAATCACATGCCACTGCAGACATCACGATGTCAGAATCTTTTAAGCACTTGTTTTTATTCTTATTAATGCACAATCTGATGTGCAGTTTGTATTGGTATATAGTATTTGTACTTTGCATTTGATTAATGTGTCGTGTGTGCATGTTTTTATATTGTTTGATTACAGGATTTTACTTAAAATTGCGTTGTTTGACTAAATAAATGTGACCATTGACTTTTAAATAACATCTGCATATCACGTTTTGTTGACTTAACAGGCCTAATCCATTTCAGGGAAGTTGATATCATACAGTGTAATTTGGCTAGTACTACTACAATGGGACATGATGCAATTTCAAGTTTAGAATTGTGTATCTTCAATTTGATGTTACAATTTCATCTAAAAATTAAGTACAACTGAAATCAGTGACATATTTCCCATTCTTTAGACAGTTGTTGGAGGTGTTAGCTGTTTTGTCAGATGACTTTGCGACCAGTCAGTACCCGTCATGTCAGTCCTCAACAGCACACAAAAGTAAAGGGAGTCTTCTTTTTTCGGTCTCGGTCTTGGTCTCGTCTCGACTTTGTCTTGGTCTTGTCTTGGTCTCGATACCCTCTGGTCTTGGTAGTGTCTTGGTCTTGGTTTAGGTGGTCTTGACTACGAGTTTACTGGCCCAATCAGCTTTTTAAACACCACCACCCCTTTCTCTTTAGTCCCTGTGCTGCGTAATCCATTCGTCAAAAACGTCAGCGCAGAAGTTTATTTCCTGACCACCGGCCCCTGAAAGACTCCTCTGTGGCCCATTGTTTCTTTTCTTTACTGACACAGGGCTGGCCCAATCATAACATATTTTTAACTCCCCC
>JBBIGA010117582.1:0-10329 GCA_037576975.1 Alestes dentex | reverse complement strand
AAAAATAGGCATTTTTTAAACATATCACAACTTCGCATTGTTCACAATTTGTGGGTGCTCTTGGAATGTAGCCCCTGCAAATTTCAGGGGTTGACTGTACCATTGCCATGAAGGGGTGTGTAGTAGTGTTTAGATAGGTAGTATGTGTCAAAGTACCATCCACATGAATACCAGGACCCAAGGTTTCCCCACAGAACATTGCTTAAAGCATCATACTGCCTCCATTGGCCTGGTGTCATCTCTTCCCCAGTTAAGCAACAAATGTGCACTCGCCCATCCACATGATGTAAGCCAATGTAATTCATAAAATCAGGCCACCTTCTCAAATTGCTTCATATTCCAGGTCTGATACTCATGAACCAGCTGCAGTGCGCTGTGTGTTCTTTCCGTCATATCTAGAATGAGCTTATTCAGCAATTTGTGCTACCGTAGCTCTTCTGTAGCATCAGACCAGACGCTCATGACACGGAGTGGCGGTGGCCTAGTGGGTAGGATACTTGCCTCTGGACGAAGAGGTCATGGGTTTGAATTCTTCCTTCAGCATCCCACCACTGGGTTCCTGAGCAAGACCCTTAACCTCAAGTTGCTCCAGGGAGACTGCCCCCTGTAGTTAGGGAATGGAAATCGCTTTGGATAAAAGCGTCTGCTAAATGATTCTGTCACTGGTTGTCCTTCCTTGGACCACTTTTGGCAATTACTAACCATGGCATACCTGGAACATAATACTTACTTTTGGAGGTGCATTCATCTACCTATCACAATTTGCCCTTTGTCAAAGTCACACAGTCTTTATGCTTGCTTGTTTTTCCTGCTTTAATCACATTCTGTCTAAAATATCTCACCCCTTGACAGATGCCATTTTAACAAGATAATCAGCGTGATTCACTTCACCTGTCAGTGTTTTAGTGCTGTGGCTCTTCGGCGTATCTCTTGCTTTAAAAGGCTCATTGTCACATTGCAGGCAACTGCTTGCTATTAGTGTCAAGTTCGTTTTTAGCTTGATAAACACAGCCCAGCTGTGTTTCTGTTATCAAGCTGATGCTGTGAATGCTGCATGACATAAATTTCATGGACGTGTCAAGCTGCTAATTGTAATTTTCAAGCATTCGATCACTCTTTTACTTTGAAAAGCCCATCAGTCTTAAAACACTTCACTTTCTATTGCATAAATGGAGAAAGAGCGAATGTTGTGTCTTCTGAATAGAGCGTTGCCCTTGCGTGGCGGATAAAGTTCAGTGTTTAATGCCCATGTTTTTTTTTTCTACAGCGGGTTGCACGTTTGAGGAGGACTCGGACGGTAGCTTGTGTGAGTATAGACAAGGCCAGGAGGACGACTTTGACTGGCAGCTGGTGCGGACCTCCAGCTGGCCCTTCGTACCCTCGGACCTCACGCGGGGTGAGTTTTGAAATGAGCCGCTTTCACTCTTCACACCTGTTTCCCACAATGCACCTCTCTGTGCTGGGCAGCTGGCAGTTGCTCCGGGACATGCCGCCATGGAAGCTTGAGATTCCAGGCCCTTTGATTCACTCAGCTGTGCTCTGATTTACTCATTTTTACTGTTTTCCAAAGCTGGTTTCATGCACTAACCTGTATGAGTACAAAAAGGTAGCGATCTGGGGCTAACAATTCAACAACATCAGTTTTGGAATGCTGTAGTGATTACAATTGATTTTAATATTTAATGAAGTGTGTGCTTATAAATTCTCAGGCTTATTTCCAACATTCACAAGCAATTGTTTTACTGTCTACATCCCACTGCTGTGTAAAAAGTTCCTCCAGTCACTTTTATGTATTTAGTTTATGCCTAAAACAGTTCTGAACCGGATCAAAATCATCAAAACCAAATCACTAGATGAGAATGAAATGGATCCCTGTTTGTGTTTTAGGGCACTATTGAGTTTGTCACAAAGTAGCATTTCAGAGTGACCCTGCACCAAACAGCAACTTTACATTTATAAACAACAACCCTAATGCTACTCACACAGCTAATCACTGATACCTACATGTTACAATTTCAGATTTCAGCATGCACTGAAATGTTCACTAATGGATCTGTTTCGGATTCAGGTGCAGTAAAAAAAAAGCAGTTAATTACACCGTTTTGCATTGGTGTGAGTTGCATCATAATGAAGATTATTCAAATGCTTTCTGAAATATTACCAAGTTGTTATATATTTTAAAAGATTATTCAGAGACATTTGTTCTCAATTATTGGTTAAAAATGACAGTTCTGGGCTTTTATCACACTTAAAAAATATATTTGTTCAATTTTGCAATAATTAAAAATATATTAAGTTAATTGTGTTAGGAAACAAAAATCAAATAGCATCTGTTTGAAACAGATCATTTCAAAACTGTTGAGAATGTGATTATGTTGATAATGTATACGAATATACTTTTTGGGGCCCCTATAGTTTAAATAGTTTATGTAGGGGGTTATGTAGGGTATATTTTCGATTATTAATTGAATAATCATATGTGTCCATTTTATAACAGTGAACATTTTATATTCTTATGCATTTAAATGAATAATACAAACGTTTGTGTAATAATGGGATCCTTGTGTGGGTTTTCTCTCTTTAAATGACAAATAAAAGCAGTTTATGCCCTAAAAGCCTCTTTTTGTGGAGAATGTTCGGACTGAAAACAGCTTTACGATTATCTGCATAGTCCTTTATTATTCACATTTTAATGGAATGACTATTTTCTGGTTAATGGAGAAAAATCAAGTCAACGATTACAATCAAGTCATTATGTCAGCCCTAATTCCACAAAAGGGTTTTTGTTTTTGGTGTACCTTTAAAACGAATTCTGTATCACTGAAAAAAAGAATCGAATGCAATGTTTTAGACTTGATGCATTGAATTGCTTCTGAACTAATCTTTCTATGAATCCATGTCCATCATCCATGCATTTATTCTTGCTGTATCATTAAGTACAATGACTTTTTTTAGTCAGCGATGTGGACTAGCCTTGCTGTAAATATGCTGCATATGGATAAAAGTGGGCTCATTTGACACAAATCCCTGACGTGTGGGGAAAACAGTGAGCATGAGCTTCAAGACGTGGAAAAAAAAAACCCTCAAACTTTCTAACTTAGCCGTGAAAGCGTGCATGATATAGGATGTAATTAATGGGAGGTTTGCTTGCATAAGCAAGTGGCAGCAAGTCGCAGTAGGCCACTTTTTTTTTTTTTTCGCTGAAAAAGCATGAACGATGTCCGGCATTCATTGTTTATTCTCTTACACAAAGTAGCGATGATCCTGAGCTCGAGGCTCTTCCCCTCGCTCTCAGGCGCGTTCCACTCTCGAGTCGCTGGGGTCCTGGACAGGTCTGTGCTGATTAAGTCTCCCCCTGTTCTTGCTGAGATGTGCACAAACATGTGACGCGTTAACTTTGCCCCCTCGGGCGCACAGACAAAGTTAACGCCAAAAAATGCACATTTTATTAGCGCTTGGTAATAAAGCTATTAAGTAATTAAATCCATAGTATTTAATTAATCTATCTAATTGTTCTGACTAGTGAACAATAGCAAACCATAATGCCTTACTAGAGAAAAAAAAAAGATGAAATGGGATAGATTACTGTTCAAAAAGACATTCAGAATAAATAATAATCCTTTGAGGGAAAAAAAAAAAAAGTAAATGTTTGTTATTCAGGCTATATTTCTTACTTTAAGAGAGTGGGATGGGAGAACGTGAAGGAATCATTGTTTTCCTAACACTGTTAAAGTCTGATGTAGCATGTAAGCAATGTTGAGGTTTTATAACACCGTTAGACCGTACAATCCACAGAAGAGGTGAAAGTGACCATTCTGTAATATGTGAACACACCACAGCACACAGTGTGAAATTCCTTCCCGGCATTTAACCCATTCACCAAGTGAAGCAGCAGGCAGCCAGGAACACGCCCAGGGATAGTACCTTGCTCAAAGGGAACCTCAATGGTGCCACTAGCAGTCCTGGTATTCAGACAAGACCAGCTGCCCCTGCATATGAACTAGGCTGTTTCAGATTCACTGTTTGCCATGGCTCAGAAACCAAGTCTGCCCTGTATCTGCCCTTACAGCCCACAGCAGTTTACCTCACTACCCTGACCCCCACCCACCCTGGAGTCTGAGCACCGAGGGATAAAAGGAGAGCGGTTGTGTAAAAAATGAATTACGACTGCCTTTGGTATAGACCCACAGAAATTTCATGGGGAAAATTAAATATGAAATTGTAGGTGATGGCCCCTTTCTAAAATATGAATTGCCATCATGCAAATTGCCCGTGGGGCTGGGGGATGGGGGAGCAGACAGAAAACTCTGACAGTTGACCTTTTTGAAAATGATCTCCTATTAACTAGCGAGCGTGGCGCCTCTAGCAGAAACAAGCTACACTAAAAATACAAGCTGTTTTTTTTTTTTTTTTTTTTTTTCATTCCCTGCTACTCGTGAGCTATACAAAAAAAAGTCCTAAGATGCAGGTCCCCTAACCACTTCAAATGGAACTTTTTTCTAGTCTGTGATGTACCAACATCAGCTGCACAAGGTTGGTAAAACATGAGGCTTTCGTCTTGTTAAACAGTGTGCAAAAATGCTTCTTATCTGTTGAAAGCCACTTAAAAAGACACTTAAAAAGACACCTCCGATTGTGAAAATATTTCCAATGTGAAACGGTCCTAGACCTTGCAATCATGGATGAAGCCAGTTTACCTGTTTTTTTGTCTTTTTTAATCGTGACGTCCTTTCTGTCAGTCAACATGTTGGCTCTTGTTTTGTCTGTGGGTCTCTGTCTGGATTACATGAGCTGTTTTACTTTTTTTTTTAGATTTGTGTTATAGAAATGTTCAGATTTGTGTTTCGAAGTTGAAAATTGTATATACTTTGATACTTATTTCTACTTTTTACTTTTACTTATTCTTTTATTTTTGTTTGTGTTTTTGAAATGTTTAATTCTAAATTAAAACGTAATTTAAAAGTACTTGTATAACTATGCATGTGACGAGTAAAGAATCTTGAATCTTGACAATCTTGAAGAGGCTGTGGTCATTAGAAGTCGTGTTCTGGGTGAGCTGGCCAGTAGAGCCTTGGCCGCTCTGCTTCTTTCTGCTGCTTGTTATTTGTTGTTCCAATCAAAGCATTTTCATTCCCCCAGCTGATATCCATGTGTTGCCTTGACTCTGTCCCCTGTAAGAGCCTGCAGATATGTCTGCCGGATCTGAAGAATGACTGAAAAAGCAGACAAGTCGGCGACTTTCGGTGCTGACATTTCACTGAGAGTAGACGTCCAGCCTCGGCACTTATCTGGAGGGCTCAATTCCTTCAAAGCCGCTAAAGAGACTCCAATTGAGACAACAGCTTAGTTTATTGGGCACTACTGGCTCAATATTATTGATCCACACCAACATACGGTCAGCATGTGAATGAGGAGGAACTGCAGAGAGAGAGAGCAAGAGAGAGGCCGTTATCCCCATATTCAGTTTTACTGGTGGAGTGATTATGTATGATTACAGTGAAAGCGAGTGTTGAGCTTCAGACTTTTAACCTACATGACTTAATGACAGCAAACTGCTAATCAGACAGTTGCTTTTAGATATAAAGCCGGTCAGGCAGCCTTGAATGGAAAAGTCCTTTTTTTGTTAAGTAGTAAAAAGTCTGCAGTTTGATTATTTGTCCTTTTTTCTATTTTCGGAGCCATATCAGGTGCAGTAAGTTGGGTCGCATTTGACACACTATGGCACTGAGTGAGCAGGTGGTTCTCTCACACCTTTATCTAACCCCTTAAAGGGCTAATATCTTCCATTCTTCTTGCAGTGCATTTTCCCTCCTAGGACCACTCATAATGTTTATGTGAAACTACAACAAGTCCAACTTTTCAGTATTTGCCATATGAACCTGAATGTATTTTTGTTCCAACTACTCTGTTAAGCATTTCGCATATTCCTCATTTTACTGAAATGTATTCTGATCATTTTCCTGCTAATTGCAATTTGAGAATTCATTCAGTCATCACAGGTGCCTTTTAATGAAAAAAAGCTTGTGCACAGCCATCGCGAAATACAGTTTAATCAAAATACATGCTCCGATCACGATTTAGGGCTTTTTTCGTGCTAGGACGATGCTTCACTACCAGAACAGTAGGAGAGAAATAATGAGTTGATTCCTTACCTTAACCTAACCTTAACCCTAACCTTAACCTTAACCTTAACCTTAACCTAACCCTAACCCTAACCTTAACCTTAACCTTAACCTTAACCTTAACCTAACCCTAACCTTAACCTTAACCTTAACCTTAACCTTACCCTAACCTTAACCTAACCGTAAGTTACCAGTTAGCGCAGATACTGGTGATTTAATGCAGTGCACATGAAAATACTTAGGGTAGTGTAGCACTGTCCTAGCACCAAAAAAAGCCCTTAATCTTGATTGGAGCACGTATTTTGATTAAATTGTATTTTGTGATGGCTGCACGAAAACTCGTGAGATTGAGTCAAAAGTTTGGATACACCTTTTCGTTCAGTATTTTTCTACATTGTAGATTAATATTGAAAACAAACAAAATGATGAAGGAACACATGGAATTACACAGTAAACAAAAAAAGAGTTAAACAAACCAGAATATGTTTTGTAATACGGTAATGATGGACTATTTTTTTTTTTACTTAGTTAAGTGGTTCTTGCCATAATGTGGAGTAGAACCGTAGTGGAACAGGATCACTAACCGTGTACCAACCATCACAACTGATGATCCCAAACACATTAAGAAGGCAAGAAGTTCCACTAATGAACTCTTGACAAAGAACACCTGTTATATATACAACACCTGTATAGTATTTAACATCATACAATTAGTACTGCACACAATTTTGTGAAATTGTAGTCAGTCTCCTTTAAGTTCTGATGATAACATGTGCTTATTTGACTTCATTTATTATGATTATGATACAATTTTTCACATTGACCAAAACTTATATTTTAAGATTTTGCATCTTTCTGGTGTTTATTATGACACATAGTCAAATGTGCCGGTCATAACAGTCGGTAAGGCACTATTTAACTATAGGCTGCTGTTTCTCCAGACTCGGATGAGGCCTAGACTATCAAATGGTAGTTCTCCTGTCACATTCAGTGGGCTTCATCTATGTCTGGGAAACAGGCACTTGTACAATACTTACTGGATACTGAACTTACCTGACTTAACAACATTAATCATAATCCCAGTACCTGAGGATCCAAGGTCAGGTAGACTTCCCAATTTTTAGATGGACTGGAAGATCAAAGGTTCCTTGGCTAAGAAAGCAGGATCTCTCCTTAGACACAATGAGATACATCTGAAGAGCCTGCTCCTGAGCATGCAGACGCAGTAACTGGCACTAACGGAATAGCTCTTTGCATTTAAATGGCACATTAGCACAGAGCGATTTACCTCGTTTTCTCTTCAAGATTGGGCTGAGCGTTTGTGGGATGTTGGTGGCGTCTTTGATGTGGAGGTGTAATAATAAGACAAGCTTTCGCAGCCTGCATGAATATATTAGCAGAATCAGAGGAGGACTTAATAAGCACTAATAGTGGGCTTAACTTGATGTCTAAACACGAGCAGGAAAGCGCTAGCGTGTTTTTTTTTTTCTTCGTGATTTTTTAATGAGCTCCTTTCGCCTAGTGTGGGGACATACAATGAGCATGTGCGTGTTTGATGTTTCCCAGCGGAACTCAAAGCTTCGTTTCGTCTGACGGGCTGCTTCAGCGTAAGCTAGATTGCTACCTCCCTGCTTAATGGTGTCAGATCCATTGTAATTTGCAACACTTGTCAAGTCAAAGCAAGCGAGCCAAGCGCGGCTCTTCTTACACGGTGTTGGCGAACCACATAAGGCTGAGAGGCAGATCAAAATAAAGAACTGGCTAAATTATTATGAACAACTGGAGTACTGTATCTTTCAGGGGTAGGCAATATGATGGTCTGATATCGTCTGGCACGGTTTGATAAATGAAGTTATGCGAAACTTTTCTAAGCATACACTATGGGTCTGTTTCCCAGACAGGGATTAAGCCTAGTCTTTGACTACCCTTTTCAGTGGAAAATCTCTATTCACAGCACTATGTAATCCAGGACTAGTCTTAATCCCAGTCCGGGAAACCAACCCTATATGTTTAAAAGTTTGTAGACGACTGCTCATCCAGTAATTCCTTTTGAAATCAAGGGTATTAACAGGGGTGTAGTCCCCCTTCACGGCAGTGTTTGTCTCAACTCCTCTGGGAAGGACTTACATTAGATGTTGGAACATTGCTGTGAGGATTTGATTGCATTCAGCCACAAGGGCAGTAGTGAGAGCAGGTACTAATGTCAGAGTATTCACTTTCAACTTATCCCTAAGGTACTGGATAGAGCTAGATCACTCCAGAGGACGCAGTTCCATTGCTGAGGGGTCTGATCCTGGGGGTTTTACACCAGAGCTTTAATCGGGCCTAAAACTTTGGTCCAGGCCCTAGTATAGACTGAGAATGGCACATATCCTTGTGTCTGTGCCCAAAGCAATCCAGACAAAATTCTGTCTGAACGCAACATCATCAAATTTGAGCCCTAAACTGACTTGAGACTGATTCGCTGTTTTTTTTACCCATTTTTCCCAACTGTGGACCTAGTGGCTCTTGGTGCACGGGTGTGTGAATCCAGTCTTCCAAATTATGGTAATTATATACAGGGTAAAAAGAATAAAGTAAACAGAAAGATGAAAGAAGAAGGTAATGAAAGAAGATGAAATTACAGGGTGAAATCTGTGAAATTGGGCTGTGAGAACCTAAAAGTGAGTTTTGAACATAAAGTCCTAACATGACCAAACCCATCTTTGTCCCTGTGGGGTCGCACAAATATTTCAAGCTCCACTTTATTACGCCTCTAGCCAACATTTGACATCAGATGTGGTGACCTTAGGTTTATGTGCACTTACTAAGCGTCCCATTATACTGGTCACTACTTTTCTGTGGACGTTATACAAGCTGTGTGGACACAACTGAACAATTGTGACAGTACTGGGGGCATCATAAAGTAGCTGAACACCCTCTTTCGAAGTAATGTGTGAATATTTTTGGACACCCAGTGTGTCATGGGTTTCACTAATGCATAAAGAGCACTGACCAAATGTTTCTTTAAAACTTTTATGCTGTTGTCGGTAAAGTGGGAGTTTGAATGATCCCAGAGTCCTAGGGAGCTTTGGTCCTGTTTAATTAGATGTAGTGGTGCACGGAAAAAACGGAACGATGAAGAAAATAGATACTGCACTGCACACTAGTGCTGTGATTATTAAAGCTGAGCCTTCAGCTCCAGCATGAATGTCAAAACTAAAACAAAACTAAAGAAAAGAAAAAAAAATTGCATTTTTACTCATTTCTGACTGTAAAAGTATGTTCATGCTGAATGTAAGGCACTGCACAGAGGGCTCCTCGATTATGGCAAAAATAATATCACAAATATTTTGTTCAGATCACAGTTATTTAACACAGTTACTTCTTGACTTTGGAATCATCAGCATTTATTGACTTACATACTGACATACTTATAATTCAACTGAAAAACAAAACCCTGAAAAATACATAATTTATCTAAAGAAATAATAGTAAGAATTAAATACATGTAAATTATATTAAATTAAAATAGATAAGAGTTGATTGAAACCTGGTTAGCCTTTGACTCATATTCACAGTCACTGATGTATATAGATCCTCCAGAAGGTCTAGAGTAATGGTAACATTTGTCTCACCCATTGTAAAACAAAATGTGATTGGTTGATTCCACATTCTTTTTATGTTGGTAGTTAAACATGTAAGGCATTCAATCCATCTCCTGAAGGCCTAACCAATGGCAGAGTTCTCTTGGGTGTATCAATACGGAGTTTTACCTTTTTGTTTTCAGACAAAATAGAAATAAGTGTACATTATAATACATGCAGACTTACAATACAGCATACTATTAAATAGGAATGACCCAATTTTTTTTTTACATGTTCAGGTGTTAAATATGTAGCACATTATGTCTTTTCCATTTTAGCATGGACTGTGAAGCATCATGTTTCATATTTTTTTCTACATCCCTAGTATGTGATAAATTAACTAACTATACAAGCACCCTTCAGTGTAGCCTCTCTATGTTTGAGGTATACAGACTTCTGACTGAGCAAGTGAGAAGGAGAGAGAGAGAGTAGGAGTGAGAGAAAGAGGGGTGAAAGAGAGAGCGAGCGAGAGAGAGAGAGAGAGAGAGAGAGAGAGAGAGAGAGAGAGTGTGAGAGAGAGAGTGTGAGAGAGAGGGAGCGAGAGCGAGAGAGAGGGAGTGAGAGAGAGAGAGAGAAATAGA
>JBBIGA010117580.1:0-10329 GCA_037576975.1 Alestes dentex | reverse complement strand
CTCTCTCTCTCTCTCTCTCTCTCTCTCTCTCTCTCTCTCTCTCTCTCTCTCTCTCTCTCGCTCTCTCTCTTTCTCTCGCTCTCTCTCTCTCTCTCTCTCTCTCTCTTTCCATTTGACAATCACTCTTCTCTTTTTCTCCTCTTTCCCTCTTTTTTCCAGCAAAGGCAGGTCCTTCTTGGCTCGGGCGAATTGTTCAAAGCACGATTTGTCAGCGTATCAGGCAGTGCAGCAAACAGCAAATTTTAATAAGCACATCTTTGACTGTAGCTTTGGGAGGCTATAGATTAAATAAATGTCAGACATTGCCGCAGAGCTTATATCAGGCGCGAGGCTTTGATAGCACTGTGCCAAGATCCTGAAGACAAAGATCTGTCCAATAACTTTGTCGGCGAGCATATATTTAGATGAAAAAGGAAAGGTTCCCCTGGATGTCTCTTTACTTTTTCATCCCTGCCCTCTCTTTTGACTGCCAGAGTTTTTACCTCGTTTTGAAGGGAGTCGGACAGAGGGAAATGCATTTTGATGTGGTGACTAAAGGCAGCTCACAGTTTTAAGTGGAAGAAATGAAGTGGCACCGTGGTGTTATATGTGTCTTGGATGTATTTGCATACATTTTGTGTGCCAACACAAATACTCACACACACATTTGATTTTGGGGTCATATTCTTTGCCTATGTTATGTTGGGTAGGGAGGACAAGAGGCGGACGTATCTGCAAGCTGGACATTATTTATAGAACAAAAACAGAAGATGCATAGCCGTTTTTCACTGTACTGGTGCCAGTGCCATTCCGATGCTGGTTCACAATTTGGAACTGGTGCCACAGTTTTCCCCTGAAAAAATGACTAGCACTGAAACTTTGTTGGTCTGGAACCAAGAACTTGTGATGTCATGAGAGGTGGGTGGATATTGGTTTGGTTTGGTTATTTAAGTATATACTCAAAGCTTGAAGCAGCACCTCAAAACATGAGATTTGTTCCACCTCTGTTGCTTTGTGTAGTGGGTGTGGTTTGTGGTTCACCGTGTTGTCACCTAGCTTATACTGGGCTCTCAAGTCAGTGGAAGTGCAGACTGCCTCTTGCTAGTTCCCAACTTCATCACTGGCACAAACACCAGCACCAGTGCGGTGGAAAAGAGGTAACAGAAGTGACCAGTTAGAGAGAACAGAATGGGACAAGACTGTTACAGCCTATTCCTAATCTAACCCAAATCTTTGGGTCCAAAAAGAAATAGTGCCATTTACGTTTTGCCATTTTGGTGTTGCCATTTAGGTTTTTAAAAGTAAAATGATGTTTGTATGTATTATGAATAAAAGAACAAACAAACAAACAAATACATAGATCAATATATTAATAAAATGAATAAATAGATGAAAAGATAAATAAATAAAAAATATACCTGACATTCTTATTGACACTGATTTGTGATTTGTGAACACTCTTTCTAATCGGTGACAATGAAATCACAACCATGTCTCCTTAGACACAAACGAACTGTAGAGTGCGGCTTGCTGAAGAGTCCAGTGACTTTCAAAATGGAACTGGGAGGATACCTTTCTTTGTCAAATTTCATTTCTGTCGGTGCTGGCTAGCTCAAATGTAAGTGCTTTTGAATAGTAAAACCATTCTGGAACAGCTGCAGGCCACACAAGCTCACAAAACAGGACCTTTGTGTTCTGAAGTGTATAAAAATGAACTGTCAGTGCAAGAACTGTTTGGCAGGAGCTTCATGGATAAGGCTTCCATGGCGAGTGGCACTGTACTAACCTAAATGTCACAGGACCTTGACTGGAGTGCTGTAAAAAAAAAAAAAAAACCTGGAGAAGTGGAAACACAATGTTTAGAGCCATGAACTGGGCTTAATCATCTAACAATCTAACAGATAAATCTGGGTTTGGGGAACACCAGGAGAACATTAAATGCCCAAATGCCGATCATAAAGTTTGGCGGAGGAGGAATAATGGCCTGAGCCTTTTTATGTAGTTCCCCACTTATTTCTAGTAATGGGAAATCTTAATCCTACACCACATAGTGACAGTCTAGATCATTATGTGCTTCCAAACTCTTGACAAAGAATCATTAGTAAAACAAATGATTACACATGGGACATAAGGAATGTATTAAGAATTCATTGCATGATTAAATGGTTCTTCTCTATGATGAAAAACCTAATTATATATGGTATGCATTTCTTTGAAGAATCACTGTAAAATGATTCTTTATAACACCAAAAATGTATTATACTAAAGAATATTTTTAAGGTGTAAGTTTGTAGCCACACACACACACACACAAACACACTCCTGCTGTCTCACATGGTATGTATTTTTGTGCAGCGCCTGAGGAAATCTGCAGGGACGAGTACCAGGTCTCTATGACATGGAAGAGAGCTTCAGCTGGAGAGACTGTCTACAACAAGTGTCCATCAAACGCCACTGGTAAGCCGCCCACCTCAGCTCTCATGTTCAAACACACATTCGAAGAACCACTTCATTACCTACCGGTACACTCGTGCTCACTAATTCTCTCTTTGTCTAAGTGATAATCAGACCATTCAGTGTTCCAGCATCCTCATTAGACAGAAAGAAAGAAAGTTGTGAGGATTAAAGTCTTACTAAAGATTTTATCAGCGGTAATTAAGCAAAATGCCATGTAGTGTTGCACTTTGATCTGACATTGTGCTCAGATAGGCATCTGAGTACATTTCTCCAAAAGCAACTCATCAGAGCACACACAAATATGATTTATGTTGTATATAAAGAGGCTTATATATTGTATTATACACAGCGTGACCACTGTGTTTGAAAACAGTAAAATAAGAAAAACTCATGGAGGATAAATGGGCTGCGGTACTGACAAGAACCAACTGCACTGTGCTGAAAAAAATGATGTGCTAGTTCCAACTCATGACAAATGACTTTATTAAAAGATTTTATGATCAGTAAAACCAGATCATAAAACGCTATCAGAGATGCAATTAGTCATTTCCAAAATGTACCAGAGGCAACACACTCAAGACTGTGGTCAAAAGAAGTTGGTTTCTCTCCACTTAATGAACATTCATTTAGGAGACCATTGAAGAGTGATGCGTGAGTGGAAGCTGAATGCGGTCTTGTTTACGAGCCTGGTGATGACTGTGGGATATGCTGACAGTTAATAGCTGGAAAGCAATCCAGGGAGGCCTTAATGTGACAGTGAGCACCGAATTCTAGTCGTTTCCTAAAGGGCAGGTTTCAGGCTGGAGCATCTCAGGCACAGGCACCGGCACGGTGCCAGCCGTGCATATTTCTCCCTTTGTGTCCCTTTTTTATTACTATTATTATTTTTATTATTATTATTTTAGTGTTTACTTTCCCCAAGTCTCGAGCATGATATATCTCTGATTTTGTGCTTGAAACAGCCCCTGGGCTCTCATTGATTTATACCTAGTAAAAAAGCACAGACAGCTAATAAATGATGCCTTTGAAGTGTTGAGTGCAAAACACAGTAGTGAATGAGGTCAAAGCAAAAGTATAATATATGCCCCATGAAAAAAGAAAAAAGGAAAAAATCCTACAGGCAGGTAAGCATCCACCCAGGAGACTTTGCTAGTGTTTCCCTGTGGATTAGTGTGTGTATGCAGCCCTGTCCTGCCCTGTGCAGATGGGTAGACGGGTGATAGTGCGGTCATGGCCCATTGCATTGAGGCAGCATGATGCAAGTGTGAGTAAACGGGCTTTGCAGCAGGGCTTGCATGTTTTGAAGAAAGATTTTTTTCTTGATCTTATCTAGTAACCAGAGAAGGCACTTTTGGACCAGCAGAAAGAGGCTTTAGCTCTAGTATGCTTGTTATTCAGCATGGCTAGGCAATATTGCATAGAAAAAAGGGGGTCACTTTAAGCAATATTAAGCAATAGTATTGAAATATCTGTCTTTTTTCCCCCCACTCTTCGCAGGATCTGCTAGTCGTCGTTGTTTGCTGGACTCTAATGGAGTTGCTATCTGGGGTCCTCCGAGCTTCGCCCGATGCATCTCACTTGAGTATAGATATTTACATTTATCTGTAAGTGTCATTTTTTGCTATTTTTTTCTGGTTAAACTACGCTCAACAAAAAAAGACCTTTTAACAAAAAAACAAAAAACAAAAAACGACCTTTTCCATGCAGCATAGTCTGACTTTAGATTGTGAAATTCCTCTTGACTACCACTCACATGTGACTTTCTCAACGTTTAAAAATATATGCACTTCCTTTTGTTTAATATGCAGTTTTATTCAAAGAAATGCTCCCAGTCAAATTGCATGGTTATCATATTTAAAAGAAGTTTATGCATTGTCTACAGGGCATTTTTCCTGTTAATTTAAAAGCTGAATATAATATAAAATATCCTAAAACTTTGGCACAGGCTATATTTTATGCATTTTTTCTCCAATTTTCTTAAATTTTGTAGACAAACAGTCATTTTGTATTACGATGGACATTTACTTTTTCAGCAAAACAGTAAAGCTTAATTTGACCAGGGGCGCACCTGAATTTTTGCATAAGACTGTATAATGACGTCTGTTTCTGACGGGAGAAACTACAGATGCCTCTTCCTACCTGTGAATGTGCGGCTCTTATGCAGTAGTGTAGGACCCCCACTCCAGAGTCTGTTCATCCATACACAGTCGTGAACATAAACCACTGTGTTATATAGTCTGTAATCATTCTTTATGTTTAAATGTATGTAAAATGCTTTTATTCACAACATACGGTATTTTGTTTCAAAATACTTTTCCAAATTGAAACGTGCCTGCTGTTTTTATTTGAATATTGCTGTGTCTTTTTTGGCCCTTGCCCCACCAAAAACCTTCAAAATGTTTGGACACTTGCTCTATAACTAATGGATCCCCATCTGGGTTAAAAGTCTTCTGGGTTAAAAGTAGAATTTCAATATAAACTTAATATAGTATATGATAGGCCAATGCTGTAAAACAAATAAACAAACATTCAGTTATATTGAGTGTGAAAAGTAAAAACTAATGAAAAGAGGAACAATATATGAAAGCATGGAGAATGAAGTACATAAAATATTTTATATATTATAAACATATAATGCATTTTAAAACTGATTTAAAACTGGTGGTGTTATTGTTGTCACCATTACATTAATTCAAATGACACACATTGCTCTTTTCACTATTCATTATTACACTCCTGCATGTATTAGCTAGCTGGTAACTGGCTAACACTGCTCTTCTTTTATCTGTGACTATAAAGGATGAAGGTAGGAATAGAGAACACCTGGAACCCATTAAGGCAAGCAGTTTATGCAAGTTGTGTTTGGCCGAATTTGCTGCGTGAGATCATTTCTGATCAAAGCTGACCTCAAAGTACACAGACTCAAACAAAAGGCCACCAAATGTCAACAAAAGCTCAGTTTACGAGTCAGTGGAGTCACTTAACGTTAGAACTGTTTCAAATAGTCAGGCCGGTATCGACCTGAGGCACATTGCCATTATCTAGTTGGACCATGACATTCGAACCATGCTGTGAACATGGTCACAACTTAATTAGACTAATGCTGAACCATCGGTAAACATACCTACCTTCTTCAAACCCCTTTGATCTGTGTTTTATATTGATTCTTGTGTTTATATTGATAATGTGCACACGGGCCTTTATAATGATTGATTTGCCCTTTGCTCTGAAACTTGCCGTGCACTTGACATTTATGTGCACTTCTTAATTTCAAGCAGTTAAACTCTGACCTTGTCTGTGCTATAATTGCATGACACTTTTAATGAAGGTGGCCAGCTGGGTCAGGGAGTGGACTGGGGTTCAATGTGATTGGGTTGACTGTTCTGTTAACCTGTTCACTAACCCCTCATTGTAATCAGGCAGCATTTAGTTAGTTTCTGATTGCTATTGTCTTTTGCCTCTCAGGCCCACAACACTGTCATTAGTCAATCAGTCGGTGCTCTTTTCCCTTCAGACTACACACTGGCACTCGCTGAGTCACGGCGGAAACAGTCATCTTGATTTGGTCCACTGTTTGCTTTATTGATGCCAGTTATGGTAGATTTCGATTCCCCAAACAACATGCACTTTGCTCTGAACACGGATCAATGGGTTCGATTCAGTCTCAAAGACTGAATCTGTGCTTTGCCGCTTCTGTTGTTGGCCCGACCTCAAACATTGTTCTGTAATTTGCGATGGGCTTATTTTCTGTGTGTGTGTGTGTATGTGTGTGTATGTGTGTGCGTGTGTGTGTGCGCGTGTGTGTGTGTGTGTGTGTGTGTAAAACCCTTACATTGCAGCCTGGCTATTCAGTTAGTAATCACAAGGCTTATCGTTCAGTATTATATTTAATTCAAAATCCATTATACATAATTCACTATCTACCACATGTAATTCAGTAACTACCGTAAATAATTCATAAATGACAATTCATACTATATTCAGTAATTACCACACAATATTCAGTCACTACTATGAATTATCTAATAACTGTGTTGACTTATTATTTTTTATTTAGTATTTAGTTATTACTTTTAATTATTCAGTACATATTATTAATTACTCAGTAACTACTATGAATTAGTTAGTAACTACTATGAGTGATTCTTTAATTACATTTAAGTGAAAACTACTAAAAGCTGTTAGCTTCAGTTATTAATCTTAAGGCTTATCTATCAGTAACTACTGTACATAATGCAGTATCTACTATACATAGTCAGTAACTACTGTAAACATTTAGAAATCATTATACATTACCCAGTAATCCCTGTGAATCATTCAGTAACTATTAAACATAATTCAGTAACTACTATATATATTTTAGCAACTTCTTTGAATTTTTCAGTAACTACTATGAATTATTCAGTGACTATTTATTGATTACAATGCGTCATTTAGTTTCTACTTTCAATTATTCAGTACGTATTATTAATTATCCGGTACTTATTATTGATCATTTAATATCTACTTTGAATTATTCAGTGACCACATTATTCATTTCCACGACAAATTACCCAGAAACTCTTGTGAATTGTTCAGTAACTGAGATATTCAGTTATTACTGTGAATCAGTAACTACCATGAATTCTTCATTAATTACAATGAAGTGAGAACTAATATAGATCTCTTAGAGTTGAAGGGGTTAAAAGCTGATGGTAAAGCAGTGAAAGGAATGCTTAAATACTACTGGTGACACTAATACAAAAAAAAAGAAAAAAGCAAACAGCCTCTTTCTCTCTCCTGGCAGTTACGAGAGCATCTTGCGAAGGGTCAGAGGACCCTGGCAGGGGAGGGCATGTCTCAGATCGTGAGGAGTCTCCTGGAGTTAATGTCCCGTCGCAGCTATTACAGCGGTGACCTCTTATTCTCCGTGGAGATTCTCCGAAATGTGACGGACACCTTCAAACGAGCAACCTACATCCCAGCTCCCGACGACGTGCAGGTAGACACACACACACACACACACACACACACACACACACACACACACACACCAGACATTAGGGATGTCATCATACACATAGTACTCTTTTTGTTTGTTTGTTTGTTTGTTTATTTGTTTGTGTGCTCATTTATTTGTTTGTTTATGTCTTTGTTTTATCAGATAATTCGTTCGCTTGTTTGTTTCTTTGATTTCCTTTAAAAGACATATTCTTATACTGAACAAACCATGACATTTGAACTGAGATGTTGAAGATTTTGCATTAGACTGTAAATCCCACAGCAGCGTGGAGAAATCCTGTTACTAACAGTGAAGAGTAGAAATAGTCGCTTATTTACTTAAATGGTAAATCAATCAATGAATCAACCAGTTGAGGCCAAATTATTATTTTTTTTTTTCTGTGCAGAAATGTTCTGTGGATAGTATTATTGTGAAATTTGTGTATCATTACACATCCTACTATTTATTTATTTATTTATTCAATACAGAGGCAAGATAAATATATGCTGTGAATGAAATAGAGATAATAAATGATTTGATGTCAGACACACTGACCTAAATAGGTTTTCATGATTCTATTTAGAAGCACTTCATAATATTCCATGTAAATGTATTTCTCTTCTAAGAAAATCTGTTCTGTTCTGTTTGCGTTAACCTTGTCCAATGTCTTGCTGGTGATTCTTTAAGAAACTTTCACAAAGCCCATTTTAACTCCTTCAACTCTGCTCTGAGAGGAGCACAGACTCGGAGTGGATTGGTGAACACTCATTACTGCAGCAGTTATAGTAGGCTGGAGTGTGAAGTGCACTCCTGTTTAGGCGCTTACCTGATGAAAATGAAGCTTTAGACAAGAAATCTGTAAATTTTCAGTCTTTTTTTAAATCACAGTCTTTACAAATTAAAAACAGTTGTATGCAAAAGTTTGCATAAGAGCACACACTTTACACTTCAATTCACAATTACTGCTTACTTGCATATTCTGAACATTACAAAGTGGAATGGTTTTTTTTTGTTGTTGTTGTTGTTTCTCCCCCATTAAGTTAAACTTAGCAGTTGAATCGAAATTATGGACTTAATTTATCCGATTATTGATTGATTGATTGTTTGATCCATTCATTCATTCATTCATTCATACATACATACGTACATACACATATCTTTCTGTCTTTCTTTATTTGTATGTTTGTTTATTTGTTGGTTTATTTATTTTTGTTTTCCTCAGAAGACACATTCTTATACTAAACAAAGCGTGACATTTGAACTGAGGTGTTAAAGGTTTTGCATTAGACTGTAAATCTCACAACAGCATTGAAAAATCCTATTACTAACAGTGAAGAGTAGAAATAGTTGCTTATTTAAATCAATCGATGTATCAATCGATCAATCGATGTATCAGGGTACAAAAAAGAGGACAGTATAAAAGGACGGTATTATTTTGGAATTTGTGTATCATAACACCCCCTACCACACACTCTTATACACAGCTGCATTTACATGCTGACAAATACAAAATTATATAAATATGCAAATATGAATGTTTTCTTCCTCTTCTTTATACTCATCATTCCTGGTTTCCTCTTCCTTAGAAATTCTTCCAGATAGTCAGCTTAATGTTGGACATGGAAAACCTAAAGAAATGGGAAGATGCTCACCAGGTAAGGTCCTACTCCTAATGGCACCTTTTAGACACCTACAAGTGTATGCAGCTCATAAACACACTCGATCACTCTGTCGGACATTAGTTTTATAGTGTCCCTTAATTTCCTCTTAGACACTGGATGGTTATCGGAGTCCCTGCTACTGTCAGAGTGCAGATTAATGAGGGGGCTAATTAAGCCAACATCTAATTCACAGGGAACGAGTGCTGCGTGGGACACGCTGGTTCGAGGCTGCCATGCTGGCTTTAGGCACATCCATTAGGCCGAGACTGTGTTTGGGTTACTGTCTGGCCTTCCCAGACTGACACATCAGGTTCAGAATCAATTAGGGCTTAATTGTACATTGTGCAGGAGGCGTGATGTAGAAACCCTGGCCCTTATGACTTCTTCTCCCAGAGAGCTTCACATGACTTCACTCGAGGTGACTCTGTTAGTCTGTATGGGATATTATGAGAATCAGTGTCTTCTGACACATCTGTGAGGAACAAGAACTAGGCGCGCACAAGTATTGAGTTGGTGTGATATAGCAAAAACTCTGCATTATCATGATATTTATGGAGAAGAACAGAAAGATATTGACAAAATTCACTCAAACAACTCTGTACTACTGTACTAGTGCCTTTGTACTATGAAGGTACCTAAAGAACATTGTGAACAAGTCGTGTGTTACTTACAGAATTGACACCAATTTCATTTTTCACACTGGAACATTTTTCTTGCAGTCTCAGTCTCCTGAAGTAGTTTACTGTGTATGGCGGTCTCAGTATGGTTTTCTGTCTAAGGTGGAGTTTGTTTGTGATTCACTTTGTGGTCCACTTGATTCATACAGTATCAAAAAATATCTATATCCACTTGCCCAGTCTCGGTCTGCTTCAGAAAGCCTACCACACACACACACACACACACACACGCACACGCACACACACACACACACACACACACACACACACACGCACACACAGACAGGCCATGAGAGCTCATATGTTATCACACTGCAGTTACAGGGTCATGCTGGGGGTTGAACTCCTACCTATGCTAAAATCACAATTACATACGGCCTATAATATGATGACAAACACAAACATTTTTAAGTGTGTGTTTAAGTGCTGATCAGTGTGTTTAAGTGCTGACCACATAAAACAACATGTTCACATAAAAAAACATAAACAAACAAGGCAAGAAATCTAAAACACAAAATATATATGTATAAAATAGAAATTAAGAGTTATTAAAGGGGACATATAATGCAAAACT
>JBBIGA010117579.1:0-28648 GCA_037576975.1 Alestes dentex | reverse complement strand
TGGTCGGGACCTTGCACACGCGCAACCCCCCCCCCCCCAACACACACACCCCACACCCAGACATAGACGGATGCGTCCCCCCCACATTAAAAATGCTTCCGTTGCCCTTGTTGTTAGCCATAGAGTGCTAACAGCTAACTGCAGTGATCACGTCTGTACACGAAGGCTTCTCATTTTTATTCACCTCCATGGGGCATTTCTTTTTTTATTCTTTAGTAGTCTCTATGCTGCTGCTGCTGCTGGAACAAACTGTCCATCAATATTAGCACTATAATGACTGTAGCTTTTTAAAGCTGCTAAAAACCTAACCGTTCTTCTCTGTCTTCTTTTAAATGTCAGCACGTCCACCGCACTTTCAATCTTCTTTTATTGATTTTCTACGTACTCTTTCTTTTATTTTTATTTTATTATATTTTATTTGTATTCTATTCCTGTAAAGTATACTGAATGTGCATGATGATGTGCTATATGAATAAACTTGACTTAATTCTTTTTCTGTTTTTTCTTCTTCTGTTTTCTTCTGTGCAAAGAAAAAAATAGAAATTTGCAGTCTGTTGAAATTTGCAGTCTGTTATATCAGATCAGTTTCCCCCTCCTTGCAAGCCATACCATGAATGAAATCACACATGGGCTACAAGGCTTTCTTGTTTGACAGTGCTGACTCAAAATATCAGCTTGCGGGACCTCAGTTTCCAGTTGACGAGGTTCAAATTGGCTTCTTATTTAAATACTTAGCCGGAAATTGGCAGTTATACAAATGTACGATGTAAACAGCAATGAATTTGTACACATTTAGTATAAAACAGTAGAAGAACTTGCCAGAATGAGATTTATGTGACTGAAATTATTTCACTTGTGATGGAACTGAATCAAATATGAACTCAGCTCTCAATTCAGCAAAACACATTAAAAACACATTGACAAACACTTATTCAAAAAGATTTGCATCTTGAGCTTACTTCAGTTTTGTCACTGATATCACATTCAGTGTAAATCGAGTCAGTTGTTATCAGTTTAGGGTGAGTTTAGAATCTTCCATTTCTTTGAAGGTTTGTCAAATTAAGTTGACCACAGACTACTCTGAAAACATGTATGTTAGGCTAAAACACCTTAGTAACTACAAAACTACATGCATTAATACACAGCTTTGTTGAATCAGGAGAAATTACATTTCATGAGAACATTTCAATCAGTTAAATTAACAAATTTGAGAAGAATCATAAGTTACTGCAACAATTGAAGTAATATCCACATGAATCCATGATTTCACAGCAGACCATCGCCCAAAGAATAAAACTTCCTCTGCTGGTGTGCCTTCTTCTCTTACGGTACCCATGGGAAAGCAACATGTGTCACTTAGATCCTTACACTTTTTCCTCCAGGACATTAGAAATGACTGTTCCATTGCTGTTTATTTGCCACCCCTTGATAGGTGCCATTGTATTGACTTCACCTGTTTTAATATTGTTTTAACGTTCTGGCTGATCAGTCTATTAACCTCAGACTGCTATGATGAATGTCATAATTCTATTCTATTGTTTTTCATTTTTGCTGTTCTTTGTACTGTCCACTCTCTGCCGTGACAATGCAAATTTCCCACGTGTGGGACTAATAAAGGTTGATCTGATCTTATCTTATCTTATTAGTACTACATCCTAGCATTCCTGTTGAAAGCTAACAGCTTCCATTGCCCAGGACCTGGCTCCCGGTAAAGGGGCTGTTGCTGGAGCCCTTAAAGAGGCAGAGTACTTAGGCTCTGAAATTTCACATTCTAGTAGCTAAAATAAAAGGAGCTTTAATTTGCTCAGCCCATTTAAATGTACACATTTCTATCTGTAACAACTAGGGTTGGGCGATATGACTTCAAATGAATATCAGAATTATTTAAAACTTGTATCTTGATTATATTAATGAATGATTATTTATTTGATATGCATTTTTTTTTTTTTACCATTCCCTTAAAAAGTCTGTACTGTAAATATGCAGAACAATTAAAGCTGGGATAATTTTGTAATGAAGTAGTGTAAATATAGCAGTTCTAAATATGTTTTCTTAGTGATTGTAAAATAATTTAAGGAAACAATGTGTTCTCTTGGCTCTTTGCCTCCTTGCTCACGGTGTGAAAATGAACATGACACTTTCTCCACCAATCCTCCCCCTCCATCCGAGAGGGAGAGCACTTTGACGGCCTCTAGAACATCCAGGTCAGCCCAAAATGGAAGAAGATGCTTTGATTTCTTGCATTAATGCATTAATCTCTTAAGAAGCACCTTCTTCTTTATCCAGCTACAGGAAAATGGACGAGCAATGTTTTTGCACACCCACATTGCCTGATCCACGTGTTGATCTTTTATTGCATTTTCTGAAATACATACACATGAAAAAGGAGTTATTTTCATACAAACCTACAGATTAGACTAACTGTGTAGCTTCTGTCTAATCTGCAGGTTTATATGAAAAATGAAAAAGACAAGGAGAAACATCTAGCAAAATTAAAAGACAAGGAGAAACATCTGACACTTCTAAATGTTACTTCTACTTCAATGATGACTCACTGTAACATTTTGCTACACTGTAACTGTAAGCCAGCACTGACTTTGTAATATGAAGCACGGCTTAACAAGAATGGTGCTATGTATAGAGTTTTTGAATGTTGTAACCGTGTTCATTTAAAGTGTACTGAAAGACAGCTCTAGCTCAACTGTGGCAAGTGCCTGTTCAGCTGATGTGCTAATTACTGACTGCCAGGTGCAACCTGTGCGTAAAACATTGCTCCTGTGTTCATCCATTGAGTTTTGACGATCATCTGGCAAATATGATGTCTCAAGGCATCTGTTATACAGGGTCCATTCATCATCAGTGCAGGGCAAGGTAGGTCTCAAATACAGCTCCACTGTGTTACTAGCTCATATATCCGAAGAGGCTACAAAGTACAGACAGATTTTACTTTTAGCAGCTTCCTTCTCAGGTTTTGTACACTGCACAGAAAAGTTTTTTTTTTTTTTTTTTTTTTTTTTGCGATGACGCAGCACATCTTCTGTCAAGGGTTTTAACGACGTGTTTAAACCCACTATGGTTTCACTCAAACCAAAATTTGTCCCAATGACTGACGTGGCGCTCCATTTAGGTGTAAGCTGCTCAGGTTGAGTCCAGTTTGTTGGCTCGATGTTTGCAGTCGTATCATGCATGCGGCCAGCTTCACTTTGAGTTAAGGCAGATTAACGTGGAGGCAGTCGACTGAACATGCATTGGGGAAAGTATTAAGCAGATGAGCCAACATGAGCAATATCAAGTCAGTATAAGGTTCTAAATGCCAGTTCTGATACATTTTCTGTTAACTGCCCAGCTCTGGTAACAATCCAGATATCATGTCCACACAGTGTGCCCTGAACAGGACTCTCCTGAGGCCAGGATTTCACTGTGTAAAGCAATGTGTTATTGCTCAGTGCTTCCACTTTTTCCTCAGTCAGCATAAAATACACAACGATGCTAAAATAATACACAGTTTCAAGTGGCTTGGCAGCAGCTCGTTTTGATGAGTCATCTGCTTGGCAAGAAGAGGACTATAATGGACAGACAACAGAATGCAGGCAATCAGTGCTGGAGCACAGTTTGAATATGTTAGTGGGAGAACATAATTCAATTATTAATAAACTGCTGATAATTCTAAAAATATAAAACAACAGAAGTACTATGCAAATCAAATAATTTAGGAGTAAAATAATATGCAGGTTTTGAGTGAGCTCAAGATTTTCAATTAACCTGCCAACATTCATGAACTGCAGGCCTGGAAGAATTAAGATGATTGCAAGTGTATTTAAATGGACATTCGGGCCTAACTTGCATTTTGTAACACTACATTTGTGCCTCATTAGTTTGACAAAATAATTTTTTTCTGTCCTACGGGGTCTGCTCACCACAACACCCAGCGTTGCACCTATGCAGCATACAAACACTGGACCCACCACATTTGCTATTTTCCCCAAGTAGCAAATACATTTCTAACAGTCAAACCTTTGCCCCAAAGCTGCTGTGGCTTTTGTAACGTTATTCCTGCTCTGAGATGCATCATCAGTTGTGCCACAACTGCATCTCTTACTAACCACTATTGTCACACCACTGTTGTAGGTGAGGAGGCAAGTTCACAGCAGAGGCAGCAGTAGTTCATTTTTTTTTTTTTATTTTGGCTGTAATGTAGTTCTGTAGTGCAGTTTAGGCTGTAGTCCAATAATTTTATTTTGGCTCCTTTATGTGCAATAGTCTTAACATGTGAAATATTACTACTTGTGTTACTGATCTACTACTGAGCTCTACTACATAAAAAAACAGACTCCAAACCACTATTTGTGTTACTAGTAATTCTATTATAGTATTAATACTGAGTATTACCTGCAGAGTTTGTATTGACTCTTACAGGCTTTATATTTTATACTGTTGTTGTCTCTGTGCAGTTGTAACATAAGCAATTCCCTCCAGCATCAATAGTTTTCTGATTCTGATTCCTTTTAAGCAGATTTATGATGTGTAAACAACCCAAACAGCTCTTCAGAATGTATTTGATGTTTGGTGTCATGTAACAAATAGTAAACAACACAACTATCCACAACCCTGCAAGGTCTGCAGGGCTTATGCGGAAAATTTACAAATATGTTTTCTGGCAGGGAGCTCGGTTAAAACGGGCAGCTATTTTAAGAGTTTGTGTCTCAAAATTTGAATAGTCATTTCTATATAAACACAGCTGCAGTCTGGAGGTTAACCTCAATTTCACGTGACATCACTTATGAATATGAATTAGCAAGTGAGTTCCTCTTCACATACAAGAGTTGAAAGAAAATGGCTTGTGGATTGCAAGCAGAGCTGTCGACACACACAAATAAACAAAAGATCATTCAAACCGTCAGAAGTATCTAGAATTAGTCACATGAAACCTGCTGCCCCATCAGGATCCTTTACATTGTTGTTATATTGTTGTTAAACAAAACCTTTCAGCTGAACCCACATGTGACATCAATACCAGAATTATTAACTTTCATCTCAGTTACAATTAATAAATGATTATTTTTTTGATACCATTTTTATATATTATTATATATATATTTTGCTTTTCTATGAAAGATGTCATTTTGCCACCACAACCCGACTTCAGTTTTTGTCGCTGGGCTGGGAGCGTGGGGGGCTCAAAATTTTTAGCAAGTTTTTAGTCAACTGGGGGGTAGATTGGGGTACAAACCAAAGTTTTATATCACCCTATTTGCTGTCCTTTCTTGAGTTCTGAACCCCCGATGGGCTCAATGTAAAATTGGATGTTTACTGTATGATGAACTTCTCTGTTTACGGATTCGAGACATTGATGACATTTTTGATGGTTAGTACTCATTAAAACAAACTTGACAAGTACGCAGGAAGTGAAAAAGTGAACTAGAAAACTGCTTAGATGACCGTCTGCCCTACCTTTCAGCCTAAATCATAGTTTGATAAAAAGACCAGTTGAAAAAAATCCCACAAACTATTCAAAGTTTGTGTTGGTTCCAGCTGCATTTTCAGCAATGCCTACTGATTAGTATCAATGTTTTGTGGGTTAATAACACAAACCATCCTGACAGGGTTACGGGTGACCTGTGACTGACTGTGGATAGTCTTGCTAGTTTTCTAATCTAAAGGTCTTGTACAGGAAGCAAGTGGTCTCATATGGTCACTCCCAAACCTGTTTCCATGGGGGTTTCCTAAATCGTCTTTTCTTTTATTCCCAGCTGGGTGTACATCACATTAGAGTAGATGCTTAGTAAGCGTTTGGTGATCTTATTCCGTCCTTTCCAAGTGCCCCAGACATTAAAGCATTAAACAAATAAACAGATAGACAGATAAATAAATAAATAACATGTAAAAAAAAAAATAATACAAATTTTGCTGATGGCTCCCCCCATCGGCTCAGAGTAAAATGGACGTTTTACAGTATGATGAACCGCCCCGTTTACAGATTCGAGGCATTGCTGACCTTCTTGATGCTTATTACTCACTAAAACGAACTTGACAGGTACGCAAAAAGTAAAAAAAAGTGAGTTTCCTACGTTTCCTGGTGTATCTCAGTCTTAAGGACTTGGTCTTTTTTGGCTGCCCACCTCCATGATAAGGGCATTTTTATGGTACGTCATTAATATGGCGCCAAAAGAGTTTTAAGTAGGGGCTTATTTTGGTTGTAAGGTACGCCTGGAGGGAGAGCTCGGCAGGGTGGGAGGGAGGGGAGAGGAGAGGAGGAGGAGGTAGAGCATGAGAGCTGCTATCTGTCTATCTGAGGAAGCAAAATGTTGAAGGAACAGGGGGGGGTGGGGGGGGTGGTTGAGAAAGACCTAGCCGGTTAGCTCGCAGAAGGATGTAACTCAGGTTGGCTGTGAAGCCCTCCAAGAAGTGCATCTGCTCCTGGGGAAGAGGAGGCTATTATGTAACGAGTCTTGGAAAACTGGAGCCACGCTACTATCCTAATGCGTCAGGGCACGGCGTGCACCAATTTCAAATCGATACTTTTGCTGTGCCCAGGTAGCTAGCTGCTACAAAACATCTCCTCGCACCAGCAAGCGCCGCGGGCCAAGCGCAGGTACCAAAAAAAAAAAACAACAACTCTTGAAGAAACAATTTTAGGAAGTAAAGCAGCGGCGGAGCACCATGACGCGCAGGCAGCGGTGTGTTCTCGTGGTGTAAGCTGGACACGGTGCGTGGGGGGCGGGGAGAGAGGCACTCGGCGTGCCGCCTCTGGCACCTCGGAGCAAGGGGGGGGGGCACGGTTTCAGCCGGACGCCACCAACGTGGCCAGGTCATCACTGCTGCTCTGCCTGGCCTGGCTAACGTGGAATAACGGCTGCTACAGAACACGACGACCACACCACAAACCTGGCTGCACGTGCTTGGCTACATGATTTCCTAATCTCGCAATGTTGTCCAGGAAAACAGCCAGCAAGGTAAAGAAAACAACAACGTGCTGTCTGGTTTATCGTGCACCAGAAATGCGTAGCAAACTACCTATCTGTGTGTGTGCAGCAAACTATGCCTGTGTGTGTGTGTGTGTGTGTGTATGTGTGTGTGCGCGCGCGCGCGCGTATGGGCATCAGCTACTACGCAGTACGCACTTGCAGAAAACGCTGGGACTCGACATTTAGGTCAGATTATTCTAGTCAAGTCCTGGCCGCGCCTTAGGTTCATTTACCTGCACGCGGATGCCCGTGTACGCACATTTTGCGATCCATCTCTCGAGATCGGCAAACTTTACAGAGCGCACAGGAACCAAAACGTTATTTCCAGGGTGCTCTATCGGCTTGAGATGGTTCTTGAAGTTTACCGAGCATATCTGAAGAGGCGAGTTCGGAAAGCACGCCCCTTTTTTATACTCTGGCGCTTTTTTAATACTCTGAGCATCGCGGTTGCGCTAAAATGGCAAAAGTTTAATAGGTTTTTTAAAAGGGATGAGGGTACATTCTGACTGCCCTGGTATCAAGGGGTGGTCTTAGCCTGCCCAGTTACAAGGGAAAGCCTTAAATAGAGTCATAATATAAGGGGGGGCAAGCACGTCCTTATGTGATGAATAAACATCGTGCAAGGTGCTGTAAAGCCTCGTCTCCTGTTTTTCTGCTGTAAGCTCTAACTGTGGGGGGAGTGACCGTTGTTTACCGTCTTAAAACTGCTCTCAGTGCGACAAGGTGGGCGGGACCTGGGTGTGATGCGCATGACAAACTGGAGGAGCATCCTCCTAAATTAAAAGTCCAAGGCAGTTCAAAATTGATTTCTGCTGCTGCTGCTCCGAGGGCTTCTACTGTGGTCTTTGTACCTGCTTAATCCAGTCCAAGTCCTCTGCACAACCTCCTCCTCGAGTCCATTATTTTTTTCCTCCTCTGAGCAGCACATGTATCTCTGTCCGTCTGGTAAATAGAGCCATACCTGTCGATTTTTTTGTGCTACAAAAAACGGGCCAGAGCCGAGGCACTAGAGACATCAAACCGCTCCAGATCTGTTTTCTCGCTCCAGTCCACCACAGCAGGGAAGGAAATGGGATATGACTCATTGTGAGGGCATTAAGGCTCCCTGTGGTCCAGAATGATCACACTGTTATTAAAAATAAAATATTTAAATAAAAAGAGGAATGAATTAATGGATATGAAGTTACTAGATGATCTGATTTTTTGAACTGGAAGCTGAAGAGATGTGATCTTGTGGAACTGCACACCCCCCCCCCCTCCCCCTCCCCCTTCTATCCCTCCACATATGTTCTCTGTGACACAGGCGGTGTTTATGCACATCCTAGCAGGCAAACTGCTTTTGATTGGTGGAGAAGGGGGCAAGGCACTCACATGGCTAGTGGTATCCTGTTAGCACAGCTCCCTCATGAGGGAGTGTTATGAATGAACTGCTGATGGTGTGAGCTCCACGGTAGAAGGTTAAAACATCACACACACACCCGTTCAGCAGCAGAACACTGTGCTGTTTGAGTGTGAGAAAGAGTCTGGTGGTTGTTTGGATTCGAAATTTGTGTTGCAGTGTGTGGGGCGTGTTTATGGCATGTGTGTATGACTAAAATATATATATTTTTTATTACAGTTTGGAAGTGGGCAACTTTCAAGAGCCACAAGAGCTGCACATGCTGCTGTAGCATATATTTGTCAGTGGGGACATTTAATGTACCAACATTTAAGGCAGCCATAACCACATCACTGCCATAAAGTATTATAAGATACTAATACTACTACATAGGGGATCATTCCACAGTACTGTCACCACCATTATTGTCATACAAGTAACGGTAAGATCTCAAGAAATAGAAGTTGTATGTAATAAATTGTTAGAGCTAGGTTGACTTGTCAGTTTGAAATGAAATCTGTGAGTGAAAGTTGTGGTTTTTCTTTTTCTTCTCATTATGTAAGAATTAGTGCTCTGCATTTTAGTTCATTTAGACGATTTGTTCTTGGAACTGAAAGATAACAACAAGCTTATGCTGCGCTTTACGGTGTGCCTTTACCCCTTACCCCAGTTTAAATTGAGTTTAAATTCAACCGAGTTCAAACAATTAACTGCGAAAGCCATAATCATGTTAAGTGAAATGATCTATTGAATAATGGATACATTTTGTCCTTGAATTTTGTCTGTTGTACATTGAGCTTGACAAAACCGCTTAACGGTGGTAATCAATGTTACTTTACGTTACACTGCATTCATTTTATCCAAAGCGATTTACAATATGAGGAAACGTTCCAGTGTGAGAAGCAGAGGAGAGCACTAAGCACTAAGATCTTCATGTAAGAGTAGTGCAAGTGCATCAGGAGAGGAGATGTTCTCTGAATAGGTGAGTGTTCAAGCGATTTTTGAAGATGGAGAGGGATTCTGCTATTTCTTTGGAAGCTCATTCCACCAGTGGGGAACCAGAATGAGACCAGTCTGGACCGGGTTTGCCTTGTTTGTAGGGATTGCAGAGCCAGACGATGCTCCTTGGAAGAGTGGAGAGAGCAAGTAGGAACATAATCCTGAATGATGTGATTAAAGTAGCTGGGTGCAGACCCAGATGTCACTCTGTAGGCAAGAGTTAGTGACTTGAATTTAATTTGGGCAGCCATGGCATTTATCAGACATTGACATTTCCGGCATTTATCAGACACTTTTGTCCATTCGCTAACTACAGGGGGCAGTCTCCCTGGAGCAACTTGGGGTTAAGGGTCTTGCTCAGGAACCCAGTGGTGGTATTCTGAAGGTAGGATTCGAACCCATGACCTCTTGACCCAGAGTATCCTACCCACTAGGCTGCCACCAACCCTGCGGGTACCGCTTATACTTTATTTTCTTATTCTAACAGCACTAAACATGTCAGATTATAACACTGAAGCATATTTTTGCCCATTATTCACTGGTGTCATTCGCTTGGGTCCTGGTCTGAGCACAGGGCTGAGAAGGGGGATGACTAGTTAGTGCTGTGCCCATTTTGGAAGCAGCACAGTGCTCATTTGGGACAGTGCAGGGCTTAAGTGCCCTGCCCAAGGACACAATCAGTCCGGGGATTTAAACCCACGACCTTGAGGTTGCTGGTTTACCTTTTCCGACCATCAAAAAAGGCAGTAGTCAGTATGTGGGTACATACGTGTGTGTGGGAGAGTCCATGTCTGTAAAATTAACATCAGCAACAAAATGTTAATTTGCTGCAGCCGTAATACACGTTACCACTCACTACTTGCTCAGACATGCTCCAAGTAACAGTAAGTTAATAAATATCAATATTCCTAGGGGGTTTTAATATTTTATACTACATTTACATCCCACAGCACAATCTGACAGGAGGAGGAATGTTCTGCCATATCACAAATACATTTGTTTAATTCCACTGAGCACTGTTAGCTTAATAATAGCTTTATGTTGCAGTAAAGCTTTTTCTAGTTTCGTCTATTTACTCCTTCTCCTCTCTCTTGTTTTGCATGCATATGAGAACAAGGGGCCCTTTAGGCAACCGCAATGCTTTTTTAAATTCTTACATTCAGAGTAATGCAGACCCATTTTTAACCAAACCCACATTATTGACTTGCCAGTGTATGTTAATATAAAAGTGTTGTTTCAGTATTTGGGATGTTTCAGTATTTGGCTAAATAATCACAGTATGGAAACCCTAGCAGGAGCAGTGAGTCCAGTAGATAAACAGGACAGTTGCTGGGTCAAGCTGAATGAAGGACAGTGTCCTTCCCTCCATCCCTCTGAGGAGGTAATGAACTTCAGTGCCAGCTGAGGTGAGGACAAGAGGATCAATCTTTCCCTCTGAGCTTGCAGCACTCCCACCACCTCCCAGCTTTTGGCACTTATTCAGGTATGCTAGCTCCCTCTGAGCAACCTGGGTGTCAGTATTGTTTTGTATGTTTGTGTTTAACAGGCAAGGGACATGACATCCATTTAACATCCTCTGTTTTAATTGTATTATCCATTATTGATTAGTCAGTCTTCTATGATTTTAGTTTATCTTAAAAGGAAAAAGGGGCAGTACGTTGGTCACCTTGCAGCAAAGAGGTCCTGGGTTTGATTTCCAACCTGGGCGGCCGTGGGCTCTGTCTGTGTGTAGTTTGCACGTTCTCCATGTGTCTGGGAGGGTTACTGATGTGATCTCTGTTTTACCTCCTACTCTCCAATGGCACACGTATTTGTCTGGTGTCGATTCCAGGTCCCTCACCCAGCTTTATTGTTGAGATATTAAGCATTGAATACTTACGCAATCTTAAGTCATGTCTACAGTAAATAACAGGACACGGCAGCAGATTCATTCATCAATTTGACTAAAAAAAGGGAGGGAGGAAAAAAAAGACATGCAGAAATAAGGGCTGCGAATTGGAGACTGAGGGGCAGTATTTTGGCTTTGGAACTTGTGTGTAATCTTTTGTTTATTTACATGGTCTACATTTTATTTGTGTAAAAGAAACATGAAAACATGTAAATACAGGGCTGTGGCTTACCTTTTTGCTGGCAATATGTTATAAAACATGCTTATTTATTGAAAAATAGATACAGGTTGTTTTTTTTTATCAAGAGATAAATATCATCATATGGCTTAGGCCTACTTTGAATATGCTACAGCCTTGTCACTAACAGTTCAGAACTTAGGAAGCGGTGATAAACACGTGCACTTGTCAGAGGAGCATCAAAAATGGGTCCTTTGTACCAAAGCTGGTGCGGGGATGAGGCGATGGTTCACACACACACCAGAACACTCTTCTCACGATTTGGAACAAATTTCCCTATTAGACCAAAGTCACCAATTCAATCCTAAATAATATCTGTGGCTTCTTAGACTATTAACCTGTTTCTGCATGGCAGGTAACGTCATAAGTCCATAAACTGTTTAAATCAGAGAGAAAACAAATACACAAACCCACTGTCTCTGCTCAGAAACTTGTAAGCTAGTTTTATTCTTGCTGTGGTTTGACAGTAAAGACTATACATTTAATAAATTGATTGCCTTTAAATTGCTAAACCTTAGTCAGTCCTAAAAGTACTGTTATTGTAGCCTATTGTTATTGTTGTTGTTGTTGCTGCTGTTGTTAATATGCTATTAATAACTTTTTCTTATTAGGTAAAAAAAAGCCCTTGTTTAGGTCAGGTTTATATTTTGATTTATTGAAGTATTGATTTATTGAAGTAGGTGGTGATGCCAGTTTGATTCCCGCCAACATGGGGGAAAAAGTTGCCGGGGTGCATATGCGAGGAAAAAAATCGATGAATGCATTCCGAGCAATGTCGAATTTCACAGGCTACTAGTTAATAACTTTGTATTTGGGTTTTTATTTATGTTTGTTTTGTAGCTCTGCATTTCTGTGATTCTCCCTCACCTGCATACTATATGTGGATCCAGTGATCCCTTTTCAGCATCTTTAGATCCCCTGTAACCTGTACCAACCCAACATACCAATTTGACTCAGGGCACAGTCCCACTCCACAAACTTTGGAGCTATTCTGAAAGCAGCTAAGAAACTGGAGAGCAGGAGAGATTAGAAAACGAAACTGAACCTGATATGAGCCCAGTGGTAAATGTTAAGAATTTGCCTAAACCCTGCCTGAAACTCAATATGTTGGTGGGCTTGGGTTGCAGAACTCAACCCAAGCATTCTTTAAGCATTGCAATGATCTTTCAAATTACAGTGGTATACACCAATTACAGTGGTGTATACCACTGTAATTTGAATGATCATTGCTCTACATGGTTAAAATTGTGAACATCCATATGTTCTTCTTTAACATCAAAAGTATTTGGAGACTTGCGCAACCTTCCTGCTGAATCTCCTCTTAGTTTTTCGTCCTTGACCCTATTCAAAAGCAATACAATCTGTTAGTTGTAATCTAATTAATCTTCTAAATGCAATGCTTAAAGAGTCACTAATAACCAGACCTGGAGTTATTATTTCAAATAGCCAGTCATACGTGCCTGGCACTTATACATTGTAAAGTGCTTGATAAAGCTCACTTCATCAGTGCAAAACTTGTGAAAATATGTTTTAATTTTGACCACTTGCACATGTTCTGCAAAAATAATTCATACACGTAAGCAAACCTTTAATGAGATATAGACCCCAATCCTCTAACAGCCCAGTGATCACACATACCCACTGCAAAACAGCTTTTACCACCCCACTGATAAGGTGTGCCATTTTTCTGAAATGGAAACATGTCCTCCTGCACATGATGGGTCAATCTAGAATGATGTGTTGTGATTTAAGATCGAAAAAGCGACACCTGTCCCGTAAATGATCTCTAGAATCCTTCCACAAGACCTGACATCCTGTTCTTGACTTTATTAATCACCTCATTTTGAACAGAACAGTAATAATACAAAAATAACACAAACCCGCCCTCTGTCTAGAGGGCTTTATTTAAACATACACAGTGGTACCTTGACTTACGAGTCCCAACTTAACGAGTTTTTCGAGATACGAGTCGTTTCTCGGCTGATTTTTTTGGTTTGAGTTGAGAGCTAAAATTCGGGTTACAAGCATATGTGCCTGCAGTTATTTTGCAAAAGTTCGTTTATCCAACCATGTGACCAAAGAAAGTGAGTGCGAAGGACAGTGCTGAGAAGAAGCAGATGATGTGCATTGAATTAAAGAAAGAAATTAGAAAAACATGACCAAGGTGTGCATGCAGCCAGGGGCGGACTGGCAATCTGTGCCAAGATGCAGGGCGGAGATGCGCATACCAAACAATTTGAAATCTTCATGAACATTTATTTGTAGCTCGTACAGTTCTCTCGTACTGATCTTCTTAATTACTGTTAATATTCCACATCATGCTTCTTAAGGGAGAGATATGTTGGGGTGAAAAGTGTAAGAACTAGGGCTTAAATATGGAAACTGGTCAAATCAGTCAAAATGGAACAAAATGATTCAGGATAAGAAATATTATGTTCTAATTAGTTTTCCTGTTATAGACGCACCCACAGCTCACAGGTGCATTAAATCATGTTTACAACCAATCAGTCTCAACAGACAAAACCTGACACTGGCAGTAGGGTGCACAGATGCGCTCTGAGAGTTTTATAGACATGATTAAAGATTATAACCTTTAATTCACTTCATTTAAAGCTAAACAATGACAATAGACAGAAATATGTTCTTAGATTAAGTAACTGTATGGTCGGCACTGATGACAGACTTGCTCCTGATAAGCCAATGCTCCAATAGGTGCACTGATGCCTTTCATAGTAGTAAAATAGTAGTAAAATAATAACCATGCAATGTTACACAGGAGGTTAAGAAGCCATTCATTTTAGAGAACCATTAACTCTAAACACAATGAGCTTTTGGGATGCTTGAAGATTGTCCACTTGTGGCTGTTAGAGAAAGGCGTGGTCCTTGATGATTGTTGCCATAAAGAAAAGTAAATTAAGGATTATAGGTTACGTCTGTGAGCATTTGTGTGTCTTCCTCCTGGTCCTCAATGTTGTAGATTAAGAGTTAAATATACGTCGACAGACCTCTTTTTCCATAGTTTGAAATGAGAGTGGTGTTCTTTTATGTCTGTTGAGGCCTGATAGTCTGGGGCATCTGGTGTCCTAGTGGTTAGGGCATTGGCCCTGCGATCAGATGATTGTGGGATTGAATCCCAGGACTGCAAGTGGCACCACTAAGGAACCCTTGAGCAAGGTACCGTCCCCACACACTGCTCCCCGGGCGGCCCCAGTCGGTAGCAGCCCCTGGCTTCACTTGGTGAATGGGTTAAATACAGAGAAAGAATTTCACACTGTTCACACTGTGTGCTGTGCTGTGTACATATGTGACTATAAGGGGCCACTTCAACAATAATTTAGTAACTGAAACTGATTACAATAGATTATTTTACTGATTATCAAACATGAGGCCCTGTTTACACCTGATTTTTCATGCTGACTGAAATCTGAATTGTAACCTGATAAGATTTTAGTCACTTGTGCTCAGACTTGGTGCTTAAGACAGAAAGAAATCATATTGTTATGTCATGAGTAAAATGCAAATCACCTCATATACAATGACCAATGACCTGTGTTGCTTTTCATTTTTCTGCTCTATTTTAAAGATAATAACATTGCACGGTCCTGTCCATTTCCCTGCACCAGCAGTCAGTGTTTATAAGAAGATGGCTGTGAAGAATATTTCATGCTTGTCTATGAGGAATGCTGAATTTTGGAAAGTATGTCCTGCTGTAGCACTGGCCCCCTGTGATTTAGAAATCTAGCAATCTAGTTGTATGTATACCAGTCACACACGACATTAAAACCACTAACCGGTGAAATGAATAAAACTGTTCATCGTGCTACAATGGCAGCTGTCAAGGGGTCAGTTATTTTAGGCAGCAAGTGAACCGTCAGCTTTTAAATTTGATTTGTTGAAAGTGCGAGGGACAAATCATGATGGCTAGACAAAAACAAAACAGCAGGTTTTGTTAGGTGTCTCCAAAACAGCAGTTTTTTTTAGGTGTTCCCAGCATGTAGTGTTTTTAGGTAGTTGCTGTGGCAAACAAGGTGGTTGGTTGCTATTGTGTAGGAGGTGGTTGCTCAGTTGTTTCTATTCAGTTGCTATGGTGTAGGAAGTGGATGCAAGGGAGTTTCTTGGTTGTTTCTATGGTATACAAGGTGGTTGTTAGGGCTTTGCTAGGTGTCATGTCTTGTCCCCCTTCTCCAGGCACGAAAGGCAGGCACACACACACCAGTCATAGTCAAAATGCTTCATGTCTTTATTTTTAACCAAAACAAACAGGCACGAGAGCCTAACTCAAGAAGTGGAGTTTTAACTAAAGCAGACGGGAGGAAACCACAATACGGTGAGGGTTGACCGACACCTGAAAACTAAACACAAACCCTTAAATACTAGAACTCAAAGCCCAACCACCAATAACCAAACTCAAACACTTCACTCTAATAACACCCAGCTGTGACTAATACAAACACAAAACCCCATCACCCACTTCATAATAGAAGTCCCATACTGAACCTCCCAAAAATAATAACTCAAACAAGGGTGGCCTCTAGCGGCCACCCACCGTCACAGACCCCAGACCTGACACTAGGTGGATGCTCTGGTTTAGGAGGTGGTTGGTATGGGGGTCCCTGGTGGTTTCTAGATGGCAGTCCCATCTTAAATTTTCTATCTAGTTTATTCTATGCACTGCTGTGTGCCATTGTTCATATAAAAGCCACGAACCATTTAAAAATTGCAATTTCGCACAAATGCTGAATATTCCACATGAACCATTCATTTTTTAATATCTCGCAAATAATCTGTAGCATCTGATGAGCCTGAAAGACATTAAAGTGGTAGTTCTACTCACTGCAAGTTCTCTGACATTGCCTGGGAGTGGCTAAGTAGCTGGCATGTGAAATTGTGTTGTGAAAGTTGTTGTTTTCAGAAGTAAAGCTCACAGAGACCTCAGTTGGAGTAAAGCTAAATTCCTTATTATGGAATTTCATCCATTTTTATGTTTTATTTTCAGGGAGTCTAAATGTTTGGGTTGTAAAGTTCAGAACAAGAGGAAATTGTTCCAAGAGTAACCAAACCATATCAAGAAAATTCAGCCTGCAAGTTTTCAGAAACTTTGGAGTATGCTTATATTTTCCAGTTTAAACAGGCTCTGTGGCATTTCGACAGAGGGTTTACAAAAGATCCTGTGAATATTGATTTTTTTCTCAGTCTGTAGGTTAGTAGCAGCCTCTCAATCGCAGCTTTTTTTCTCTGGGTGCTAAAAATGTACTCAAATAGCGAAACTTTGGCACTGATGGCTTTAGTTGAGCAGACCAGCAAATCGTGGCATATTCACTCTAACAACAAGATTTGAAAGACCAGATCAAATCAGTAGTCTTTATAAGGTTACATTTTGAACTGAGTAGCAAAAGGGTGATGATTTGCTAGAAGCTAAGTTAAGACAACCAGGGACAATTAAATAACATTAATCTAACAGGAGACTGGAGGACTCAGAAGGACACATCGAAAGGGCAGCAACAGTGATTCAGAATATGAAGGTCATAATCACAGAGCTAACACAGCTACAGGAGCAACACGGAAACATCTTCAGCGATTAAGAGAACCAGTATAGGTGCCAAAACTATTGGAGTCTTCTGAGTCCCAGAGGGCTCTTAGAGCATGACAATGACTGCATTTCTTGAGGAGCTGCTTCTTCAGATGAAACCTGTCTAAAATAATGAACTCTTCTTACTGAAGAATTACATAACAGATCAGTCTTATTTGTGTTGTTTTGGTTAGAAATGAATAACTATAAAGTATAATATTTCATTCCAAATGTTTGGACATGGAAACATGGACTGGTTTTACAAGCTTGTTTTCTGAGGGCCCTCCACTGTGTGATGAGAAGCAAGAGAGGGAGGCGTACCCTCTAGAGCTCTTTTGCCATCTGAGCTCAGTTATGGTCCTTGGCAACGATTCCAGTGTAGAGGTCACAAGTTTATACCTCTCATTTTTTTGACTTGCATTTTTAAATTTCCTTTCCCAGCAACCAAATATAATAGTACAAACTAATATACCCCTCACCCTCCACAGCGAGGGACTAAAACAGCAAATAATGTGGCTTTATAACAACTATATAGACATTCAGCATAAAACATAACAGACATTGTATGTCAATAGTAACGATGTAGTATTTTGAACTGCATCAGCCTTACACTCAGATCTCTTGACAGTGTGCAACCATTAGCACAAATTCTCTCCCAGTCTTGTTCATCAAATAAAACTGTTAAATCTCTCTTCCAAACCCCCCTTCATGAGGCCAGGGTTTTACTCTTAGAACCACTAAATAATAACATGTAATAGTTGTAAGCCTCTCTTCCTCCCTTGAGTATTTTGAAAACATCACTGATTATCTTTTCTGATTAAGGTGATCTTGACCGAAGAGCTCCCTTCCGTACATGCTGAATTATAAGATATTTCCGGAAGTGGTTTCTGTTCAACCCATACTATTGTGATAAACAATAAAATTACTTTCTCACAGTATAAATCTCCTAAAGTACCCATTTCCACTCCTTCCGGAAACAATGGAGCCTTACCAATAGATAACTTTGCATTAAGCCAAATACTTGATGTGCAGTTTAAATATGGATCTACCTTTCATATCTTATCCTGCTACCGTCACTTATCTTGGCCTGTCTTGGGATTGAATTCATTTTCAAAGCATTAACTTTACCCTACATTGAGAGAGATAATAAGGAGCTACACTTCATGTCAGCTGGAATCTTTTGCATCAGGGGTTTGAGGTTAACTTTGCTAATGTACGAAAATACTGTGAACACTTCTTAGGCCAACAAAAATTGCCTGGCTGAAAAAATTAAGTGTGACAAAACTTTGTTAAAAGTAGAGCCTCTGTCTTCGCCCAGTTCACTTTATGCATAGTAAATACATTATTGTATCTATTGGTGAGGGGATTGCTATAAGAGGATGAGAAACAAATGAAAAGAATATCATCAGTGTACAGCATTATCTTGTGGGTAGATCTGATATATACAACAGCCCTAAAGTTCTCATCCTGCTTGATTGCAGCTACCAGTGGCTCTCATGTTACTCAAAACAGTAAAGGACATGGCGTTAATGAGGTGATGACACTGTCCAACCTGTTTGCAAGAATCTTTGGCAATATCTTAGCATCCAGTGATATGAGAGAAATTCATAAGGATCTTTATTTTTTTTGCAAAATTAGTGTGAACAATGCCTGAGATTTGGAAAGTGAGAGGAAGGGTCCCTTTGTCAAGCATATTGAATGACCTATCCTCTAATTACCGCCTTAAGAGCCTCCCAAGCAACGTTTAGAGCTGTATAAAAATGAATCCTCGGTGCCTCTTGAACTCACTTTCAAGTAATAGCCCAGTACCAAAATATTCCCAATTGAAACTCTGACAACCAATTATAAGAACAGTCTAGAAACTCAATAGAAAACTCTCTGTGTAAAGTTTTATGGGGATAAGAGGAATAGTCTTTATTCTTTGGATTGAAAGCTCTACACACAGCCGCTAAGCCCAAATTGTCACACATACGCTTTAGTGTCAGACCTGTTTTTGTAGTGCTACACCATACAGAGATACTTCGGTCTAAAGTTGAATGAATTAGCAACTTACCGTCTCCTCCAATAGGAATGTTAGAATTCCCCATTTGTTGAATTTTAGAATCCAGCCTTCCAATGAAGTCACACTAATCTCCATTTGGTGTGGAAATATTAGCTAATGTGATAAACTGAGGCTGCATTTCTGCTAATATTATTATCAGCAGCCTTCATTTAGTATCCTTAGTTCCCTAAATACATTTAAAGTGCAAATGTACACCAGGCCAACACAATCTCTAAGTAATTTCTCCAATAAAGATAAATGCATTTCATCCTGCTTTGGCTTCAAACTGAAAAAAAATTTCTTCCGCTTGCTTGGGTACCCAAGACCATTAATTTTCCAGGTGGAAAACTACAGATGGATAGCTCTAAGTGACATAAATTAAGATTATCGCATTAAAATACACATATACACAAAGCCACACCATTTTAAACATTTAAACAGCACTGAATTCTTTCTCTGATCCACCGTCTGCCACAAAAACGTTCCCAAAAAACTGAACTCTGTGCCTCGAACATACACCACAGTCGAACTGTCAGTCCATGAGCACTAACTACCTATTTATTCGCCCTTAATATATCCGGACAGCATCTGTGAAGTGGTCCATAACCATGTGGTCTTTGAAGGAAAGGACCTTTTAGCGAGAAAAAGAAAAGAGAAAATGTCCGGCCCCATTACCTGGCTGGTGGCTAGCATTAACAGAATTACTAAATGCACTACCAAGAGTATACTTCAGATGTCACACTGTACCAGTTATTCCAATAAAGTCCATTGCTGGCTTCAGGTTATCAAAGCTTCTATGACCCTCACTATCCTCAATCCTCAAGCTGGGCAGATTTGATATTTCTTGTGTGACTTTTTACACTCCCTGAACTGCCCCCACTTTATTTGCGTGGCTCAGGAAATGTCAAGGAGGATCCGTTTGCCTTTCCAGTGCAGATCTCCTTTGCATCCGTGCCGCTCACAGAACCATCCGTCTGTTGCTCCATTGCAAGAATTGCTCCAGAATAACCTGGGAGTCGGTGTGGGAGCTCTGTGAGCTCACTCGATCTCAGGTAGCTTTATGGTATCTTCCCTACTATACCTCCAGTACCCTGCAGTACCTCCTGTTTGTTGTCCTCTGGGATTCCCACAAAGTGTAGATTATTATGATTACTCCAGTTTTCCCAATCTTTGAGCCTGTCGCAGAGGGCATCATCCTCCGCCTTTGAAGCAACTGGGTTGGCTTTCATTGTTGCGTTCCTCTGTTTATCAGTTTCTTCTAACCACTCTCTTTTCCACAGTTCTGTTCACGGTTATGTTGTGAAGATGTTGGCAGGATCTTGAGCAAATTGTTGTGTCCCACAAGAAAATTTCTTGAGTGGCACTTGAAGCCCAGGGCATGCTTAATTGTGGAGGTGATCTAAATGTATGTCTGAACCAAAAAGTGGACTCTCAAAAGCACATAACCATCATTCACAGTATTTAGTTTAATACAAATTCATTATTTGATGAAGGATACTGGGGTCATAGATTGGAGAGTTTTTTTTCCCTACAAGCCAGGACTACAGCCATTTCTCCTGTCCACATGAAGTTTACTCCAGAATAGGTTATCTTCTAGTTTTTAACAGTGATAGACAAACAAATTGTGGTACTGGAACTACAGAAATCTCAGGTCACAGCCCAGTATTTAACTTCCTTAATTTAAGTGACAGGCCAAAATTTACTCTGTGGAGATTCAAGTTTAATTTAAGGAGAACATTAAGAACATTAAGAATAACAATGGAGAGGTGTCTTCATCTGTGGAGGGGAAAGATTATTGCAATTTCTTCCCCCTTCTAAGGCACCAGAAGCTCAGTTTGCTACAGTCATAACTATGATAAAAGCAACTTAAGGACAAAAATTAAAACATAAGAAATATATAACTTATACTCCTAATAAATGCAAAGAGACCTTATGTTCCTGAAACAGAAATGTTAGACAGCTGGAAGCAAGTCAATGAAAATGTTAGGAAGAAAGTTAAGAATCACTATAAAGTAGTTCACTATAAGCTACCTGAAATTGAGAGTAAGTTCTAATCCTATTAGAAATAGGGCTACACAATATATTATATATAGGTATATTATATATATACACAATTGTATATATATTATATATAATTGTTATCATATTCAAATTAATATCTGCAAGACTGATATCGCAAAAGGCAATAAAAGTAGTTTCTTTAATGGGACAAGGTTATTTCAGGATTTCTATGGCAAGGTAAAAAATAATTATGGGTAAGGTGTAAAACACTATTACTGGGTAAGAACAAGGGGAGAAATTACTTTGCCCTGACTGAAAGATTATTATGTTGCTTCTCTGTTGAGAGCACTTATATGCTGGTGCAATCCTAGTTACTCAGTAGCTGGTAGGAAATTGAAGGTTTTCAGTCAGACAGTATGATTGCCAATCTTGCCTTTCAGATAGAAGATAGAGGATTGCCAATCTCACCCTGAAGATGATGATGTCATTAAAACCGATACTTTAAAGAACCTTGTAGAGACCCTAAGATGATGCTCTTTTGATACAGTTTGTTCCTAATTCTTTTGATAATAAATTTAAATTATGGGCCAAAAAGTGCTTTCTGCATATTGTGTTATCACACCTAATGGTGAGCTACAAGACTTCCAAACCTTAAAATCTAAAATCTACATCATACTATTAGGCCACAAACGGGGCAAATACAATAGAAACTGCTGGAAGAGGTTAAAAAGGTTCTTTATTACACCAGCTCAGAAGAAACATTTCTCAAATGGCTCATTGTATTGGAGAAAATGTGAATGTAAAAAGGCATTTTTTATAGAACACAGAATGTTTGAAAAATCACATTTCTCTGATGTGTGTGTGTGTGTGTGTGTGTGTGTGTGTGTGTGTGTGTGTGTGTTTGTGTGTGTGTTTTACACAGATATATTGAAGTAGGCGTGGATGGTCCCCTGGTGCCAAAGTCATTAACGTTAACACCGCGTTAAACCACCCGACTAAATATACAGCCTATTTATAAAAAATTATTAAATATATATATTTTTCGGTATACTCGTAGTCTGTATATTTGTTCTTACATAGTAAGGGGTTTGTCAGGTCTCAACATACGATGTTTCGAGTTTACAACGCTCACTCCCACTCGGCTTACACCGTTATCCTCGTACTTACAGACAATGTGGCTGAACTTGTTTGGTTGCGTGAGGCGGACGAATACGCAGTAACGCGGCGTGTGAGTGAGGGAGTTTTCCTTTTCCTTTTTAGTTGTGTTTTTATGATTTTACAGCTGTATTAGGATCAGTAAGAGACTGAGGCTGTGGTATGTTTCCACACCAAAATTCAGGTTACAGCACGGTCGACGGAACGGATCTGTGGTGGAACTCGAGGACCCTCTGTACATGTAACTGGTTGATCTGGGCTGTGTACATTTTCTTTTAAACATGTGTAACTAGGAATAAACTAAGAATTAACAAGGGGTAAGTATTAGGAATGGAAAGGGGAAAAGGAATACTTGCTTAAATATGTGTGTGTGCGTGTCGTAAATCTGGATTTTACAAAAATGTGCAATGGTTTGAGCACCTACAGTCAAATTACTTGTTGATGCTCTACGGATAACAGACATACATACATACTTTTTATATAAATAACATTTTTAATAGGCGATATATTTAATATTATATATTTCATTTAATTTATATAAATAATATATTTATTGTCCATCAACATTACTGTCTCCATAGAGGATAAATTTTGCATGACATTGTATTTTCAACTGGTGGATATATATTTGGCATAATACTTTAATATGTTACTGGAGAAAAGGTGTGTTTAGTGTGGACTTACGCACAATGTTTCTTCACGATTGAGAAATGTGACACAGACTCAGAATTTACTGATAAACGAACACACACACACACACAAGTACAAACCACAAGTGTGGACTTTGGGACAAACTATAAGAAACACAGGAAACTAAGAATCCGGCTCAGAAATGCTGTATAATCACATGCCAGACTCTGGAACCACAAAACAAAACCGAGAGGCATGTGTATATATACAGAGTTAACAAGACACAGGTGGAAAAGATGACAAGTAGGAAGCTACCAGGGCAGAGGCAAGGCAGAGCTGGGGCACACAGCGCAAGCTGGACAAAAGTACAGCATAGATGAAGCAGAACTGGAAGAGCCATGTATAGGAAGGAAAAGCCGTATTTCATGGACACATTTTTTGCCTGTTTTGCACATATTGTCTTTTGTGTTTATCAATATTTTTCCATCTCGTCTTTTAACAGATGGATAGTGAGAAGAAGAGGAGAAAGTACTCCACCAGTAGCAATGACTCTGACACCACTGACAGTAAGTATCTACTGAGTAGAGGAAAAGTTGGGCTGATGATAAATGAGTGTACCAAGCGCCATTATACCAAGGGTGTGTAACCACTGAAGATTAATTAGTTTACAGTGACTCATGAGAGTTCTGCTTACTAAGCAGTAGAAATTCTGACAGGCAGCCACTCCACTTATGCAGCAAGCATAAGAGAAAACAAACAAGCACAATATAAAAAAAACACCTGCTAACCTTAGCTTTTTTCTTTGATGCTCTTCTTCTTACTTCTCCTGTTGTGGCATCATTCTTTTTCTTTGGATTGTGTGTTCTCTTCATCTTCATCCTCCTTTGTCCTCTTCTTTAAAAAAGAAAAATGAAAAGGCAAGGTGCAGTACTAGAAAGGTCTGTCCTGACCAAATATTGTGGCCAATACAATTGTAATATGCACAAAAAAAAAAATCTAAAATAACATATCTGTGATAGCTCCTGGGGTGAAGCTGTCTTTGTATCATTTTGGTTTCTGATAATTGCAATTCATGTTTGATTCCGTTCTGTAGTTTGCTTTTGTTGCAAGATATTTTCTCATGCTAATAATTTACAATAGTCAAGTACTCAGCTAGGTGTTTGTCATTCCAACCATATACCCAATAAACAGTGACACACACAGCTGGGGAGTAAGTTTTTTCCTGTTTGTGGTGGAACAGTTTAGTGTGTATATGCCATGTAATTCAGGAGAAAATGCTGCAGTTCGGTTAAATGTTTGTGTGTTACGTAGAGTTTTTTATTCAGTTCTGATTTAGGAGTCTGATACTCGGGAAGAAAATGTTCCCTTGCCTAGTAGTGAAGGCCTGGGTGCAATGAAAACCCCTGGCAGATAGAAGGAGGGAAATGAAGGTGTATTGAGGTTCTCCACAATGGGAACAGCAAGGATCTTAGTGCTCTTAGTTGATCTTTACTGAGGACCTGTTGATGTTCAGCAGAAAGTGATTCCGGCATTTTCTCCGTAACCATATCTTTTATTTTGTCCATAACACAGGTCAACAGCAAAAAAAAATTGGTAATCATCAGAAACCACAACACACTTTTCTAAACCAGTTTTTCATGCTGATTTCAGATCTACTTTCAGTTTTTTTCAGTCACATCAACTTTTTGAATCATGAGTAATATTAGATTTGCAATAGACTTGCGTGCGGTTTTTTATTAAGTAACTGCTTCAATATTTTCAGTGTGAAGTGAGAGGCGCACACTGTGGTATAGAAATAATGATCAGTGTCAGTCAGATACCACTGTTTCTTCAAAAACACTTATAATATGATTATTATATGCTAATTATACCAACTGTCATGCAATATATAACCAGCTTCATCACAACACTGTACATGCTTGGGAAAAACTAAACACAGATTTGAAATCAGCATGAAAAACCCTACAAAACCCACATAAACCTATCTCTGATGATTTTGACCTGTTGACCTGTGAAATCAGAGAAAGGTTGGTGGCTCTGTTAGTCGTTGGACCTACTCTCTGTACACCACCTTGTCATTCTCACTGACCAAACCCACAATGTTTATGTCATCAGTGAACTTGATGACCTGGTTTGAACTGTGCATTGCTGCAGTCATCAGCGTGAAGAGCAGAGGGCTGAACACACAGCTCTGGGGTCCCCCTTGTGCTCAGAGAGGTTGCTCGCAGTTGTGACTGACTGAGGTCTCCCAGTCAGGAAGTCATAGGTTGCAGCCTCCCTAACCATGTCCAGTTCAGTATGTGACAAAAAAAATGCGGAGGATATCTGCGGTTTTCATTAATTTAAAGGGGGTTTCCATGAACAATTATTAGTTTGATTCTAAGAGAAAATCCCAGAGCAACTGAGGCCACGAACTCCGAACCGCAAATTCACAGGGGTACACTGCATTGAAGAAAAAAAAAGAAAGAATCCACTCCAGTTCTTATACAGTGCTAAAATAAAATCGTTAAAAACATTAGTTCTTTTTTTTACTACCATGCTACCACGTTTGTATTGGAGTGTTAGTGTGTGTATGCTGCACAGAGTGGATCAAAGAGCTGAATCACCAAAGAAAACACATCACTGTCAGTGCTGGGCTGACACTGGTCCACCAACCGAAAATATTTAACAAACGATGTCTTGTGGCCAAAGTCTGAATACTGATGAAGGACTGAGTGAGAGGATGACCAATAGAAATTCTGTGGCTGAATGATCATCAATAATTTTATATCTGCAAAATGGACCAACAGGTTAGATGTATCAAATAGAGAGGACAGAAAGTGGACAATAATGGTTCAAAAAGTCCAGCAGCACAGCTATGAGTAATCGACTCTGTACAGCACATGTCAGGGTCACTGCTGTGCTAAAAATCATTCATTACCCAAATAATACCTCCCCACTTGTGGAGCTGACCATTGATGAATGGGTGAAAGCAAAGGTGTGGAACTGGAGGTTCGTGGTCCAGCACGTTCTGGTGATTTCCCTGCTCAGAATCACCTGGTTCACCTCACCAGTTACTTGTCAGGTTCAGTGAATACGTTTGAGGAGGAGAACCATCAAACTGTGCTAGACACCAGCCCTCCAGGACCGGAGCTCGACATGTCTGGTGAAAAAGGAAAGGCGAATAAGTGTTGCAAGAAAAAACAAATGTACTACATTTGCAAATTATGAAATGAACCTGTTTGGTTAGTGAAGTTGATAGAATGCATAGTGTATATACGTAGGAGTTACCCGAAAGATGGATTTTAGATTCTAGGAGCTAATATAAAGGCCTAAAAAATGATTAACATAATAATTGTCAGTGGCTGCCTGCTTCTCCACAATGCACTACACAACACGGAGGCATCGGTAAGGGTAGCTTCCACCAGAAGCTTTATGATGTTATCTACATACATACATAATTAGCTAATTTTCTGGCTTGTTTGGTACAGTAGCCACATGCTTGATGGAACAGAATCAATTTCAAATTGTTAATTATTCAAAGCAACTATGCCAGGCCAAAGAAAATGAGCTACGTGATGAGCGTCATTGTGGTAATTATTTATGAGAGTTACATTAGATGGGCTCCTGGCACTCAAACATCAATTTAATCTTATATTTCCCACTTTACCTGGTGTGCCAGTTTTGCTGAACTCATGACTTTGCTGACACAGTGACTGTGACAGACATCTGCAGTCAAGTGCAAAGCTTTGCATGTCCCAGGTCAAATGTTTTGTTGATTTTATAAGTAGAAAGGGTAATTCTATACAGAGAGTGCACTTCTGCTTAGAAACTTGGCTGAATTTACAAGTGATTCATCCATGAGGCTGAAAGAGCTGAGTCCTAAAGGGCTTTAGCTGTGACCCATGTCACAGTGGTGGTGCAGATCTCAGTAGTTCAGTCAGTCACACCTGCGTCTCACTGAGGGAGTCATGGCTGGGGACATGACAATTAACAGAAATTGTGCTTAAAAATTTGCAGAAAAAAAAAAAAAATCCATGTCGAGAATGTGTATATATTTTCTCTTAGAATGTGTAATTTCACCAAGTGTATGCCAATGTTTATGCTTGGCTATAATATACAGTATAATGAATACAATATTCAATTTTAAAAAAGCATTCAGTACCATGTTTTTTTTTTTTTAAATTCCCAAGTAAAACATGTCTATTTCTACCTGTTTGCTAATCACATAATATCATAATGTCATTAAACATCTCAGCACACTTGGAGGAGAGCACTAACTGCCAATTTGGTTACGACAGCCAAAAGAAAGCTGTACTGGCTAGCATCACGCCGAGTGAACTATGAAATGATGAGTCAACACTTAGCCATTTTATGGCTTTGCACAGTGTTCTTCTTTTGGAATATTTTTCCGCAGCTTTAAATGTTGCTCAGCCACATGAACGAAAATGATATGCATTGTATGATGAACCCGAACAACAGTACCCATAATTCAACTTTACGTAGGTGGTGTCTTGGGTCTACCTTCTAAAGAATAATCATGTTCAAGTTTATTTATATAGCACATTATCATACACAAAGGTCATTCGGTGTGCTTTACAGAAACTGAAAAAAACAACAACAATAAAACAGAAAAAGATACTGGGAGAGATAAAAGAAATAAAAGAATACATAAAAGAAAACTGAAAGTGCAGTAGAAGTGCAAATATAAAGATGTTCTAGAAGTTCTAAGAAAAAGATTTCATTGATGCCAAGGAGGACTAAGAAAAAACTTAGAAAAGTTCTCTTTAATGTGTGAACAAAAAACACTGGATGTATTTATAGGTAAGGTTCACCTTAACAGAAATTGATTCAGCTCATTAAAAAAATCATTAGTTGTAAACTCCCCAGTAATAGCTACTTTCAAAAAGCTTAATCTGTTTTAATCACCCCGTGGCTAGAATAGAAACAATGTGAACCGAACAGTTGTTTTTCTTGTTTTTATCTGTGTTACACAGTGCCATAAAACGTTCTTGTACTTAAACCACATTCTAAACCTGGCAATTAACAGATTAGTAGAACCAGATTTTTTTAAGCAGGGATCACCCAGTTATGCTGTCTTTGCTGTATACTGTTTGGGCAGAATAGCAACGTTGTTTGACATATGTCTAGTCTACCAGTGTATAGTCTTCCAGGAATAGTCTACCAGTGTGCATTCATGCAGAACAGGTATGCCTCAAGTGGGAAGAAATCTAAAATGGAATCAAATCATGACCACAAATTGAAAACAACTAACAAAGACAGCTACAAATGTTTCAACTGACCATTATCTTTTCCAAAAATAAGGAGAAAGGTCAGGAATATCTACCCACTATCTACCCCCAGAATTTGAAATTCTACCCCCCAGAATTTGATATGAGCTTAATGCTTTCTTTTAACCAATTCTATCCGAAACACACAGTTACTGTAGGTCCAGTTCTGTGGTCCAGTTTCTGATGCTTGTGTTCCTGTTGTTATTACAGTTTTCAGATGTGATGCATAGTCTATTCTGACACCTTTCTATCATAGCCGGCATAAACATGGAGTCTGCAGTTGGTGCTACAGCAGCTCTTTTGTGGAATTCTGTCAGACAGTTTTGGCATGCACTAACCACCACTTACTGGGAGATGGTAGATGCTCTGACCCAATTAAGTCATCACAATTTGGCCCTTGTTCCTTATACTTGCCCGTGTGTGTGTGTGTGTGTGTGTGTGTGTGTGTGTGTGTGTGTGTGTGTGTGTGTGTGTGTGTGCGTGTGTTTCTCTCTACACACAAACACACACGTGC
>JBBIGA010117578.1:0-10330 GCA_037576975.1 Alestes dentex | reverse complement strand
GTTATTACTACTGAGGGGTTATTAATATTGCTGTTATTGTATGGAGGCAGTGAAACGTACTTGAGCTCCTTCATGGCGATCTGCAGAGGATCCGTCTCTCCTTCTAGCTCCACCATCACTGGCGCGCACATCCTGTGGGACACACACACTATAATAACCAACACAGTAACAAAGGACAGTGTGTGGGTCTGGATCATCATAAACATCACACAGCCTGTATTGGATAGAGGACAGAACACAAACACATACACACAGAGTAGAGGAGCAAACACACACCCACTATAAAGCGCAGACAGAAACTAAACATCAGCTGGCAGATGAATGAAATTACACCTGGAGGACTTTCTTCATTAACTGTATTAGCACACACAAGATCCACTGAAATCCCTAAAACCTCAGTGTAAACACTAAATGTAATGCAGGCTCACTCTGGGTGTGTCTGTACTATTTGTACCTATTTCTTATTTTCGGAATATTAGTCATAGTCAATAACCATCCACCATCTAGTTCAGTTCATGTTTTCTTCTTTGATACTGTTTTAATTGAACATCTTTACTTTTTATATCATTTTATGTCTTACTTCCATCCTCTAGATTGTCACACTACTGTTCTTCTTAAGCTTGTTTTTTATTACGCTTTTTACATTATTATTTGCCATCTCTTCTTTCATTAATATCCAAAGTGTGTGTGTACACAGCTGATCGATCCAGTGATCAGCGGTCCAGTATTGATTTTTAAAAAATCAATTTTTGTGGTCGAGTTTTGTGGAGAGAGAGAGAGAGGAGGCTGGGAACAGACAAAAAGAAAAAAAAAAAAAACAAACGTGAAGAAACAAATGTGTAGCAGCAAAACACACAGTTGACAGCTGGTCAGTTATTTTAAAAAAAGACACAACTCTCACTGTTGTATTTTAATTAAAAATCAGCCTGTGAATACGGCTATGTACGCTTTCAGCCGTCCCTAACCATAAATGGCTTGGCAAAAGCCAATCTGTTACACTGAGTGAGACTTAAAAAAAAAAAACAAAAACAAACTTTTTTGCCCATAAAACCAAAGTTTGGGTGTCTCCAAGTCTCCAAACACTGGTTTTACAGCAACCACACAATGTGTGTATGTGTGAGTGTGTCTGTACTCACGCAATCTGCAGGGCACGGGTGCCCAGTACTCTGGCTCTCTCATATTTGGTCATATACGGGGTGGTGATTCTTTTCTGGTTGGCCTGCTGACCCTCTCCAGCAGGGAGAATCTGCACGTTCTCCTGATCCTCCTACACACACACACACACACACACACACACACACACACACACACACACACAAGCATATTCTGAGATGCTCTGCAGTTCTAGTGATCCAAAGCTCTACACACTCGTGTTTTTCTACACTCGACTCTCAGCCGTGATCAGCCTTTCACTCGCTGACAGAAGATGACGAGAGCTGTTTGGAGCCTCCAGGATTTAAAAGGAGGTTCATTATTCATATGATGGTTCTGCAGAAACCATCATCACTCATTGCCTCACGATGGAACCACCACTCCTGTTCCAGTGGTCAGAAACAGGTGAGAACATGATACAGAAAGGAGCTCTTACATCTTCCACATTCTCCAGGTCATCCAGCCCTTCATCCTCTTCAACATCATCGAAATCTCCATCATCAAAACTGGAAGCAAGGCAGAAAAGATTAGCATCACACATTGAAACCAAAGTCAACACAACTAAACAAACCTAAACCACAGTACCTAAACCACAGTGAACTACAGTGAACTACAACTAAACAGCAAAACATCTAAACCACAGTAAATAACAACTAAACACAGCAAAACATCTAAACCAGTTAACTACAACTAAAAACAACAAAACATCTTAACCACAGTAAACAACAACTAAACACAGCAAAATATTTTCACAACAGTAACCAACAACTAAACACAGCAAGACATCTAAACCACAGTAAACACAGTAAATTACAAGTAAACACAGCAAAGCTCATCTAAACCATAGTACACACATCTAAACATACGTAAACAGTTAACACAGGTAAAAATACCTAAACCACAGTAAACACGGTGAACTACAACTAAACACAGCAAAACACATCTACACCACAGTAAATACTTGAAAACACCGCTGGAGGAGAGGGTGAAGGAGAAGATGAGGAGGAGAGGGTGAAGGAGAAGATGAGGAGGAGAGGGTGAGGGAGAAAATGGGAGGGTGGAGAGTGAAGATCTGATGGGTTTCAGAAAATTAAACTGTTCCTCAGTCTTTTCCTTTAGTTCACACATCACTACCTGAAGCTCAGCCTCTCTGACGGCTGTCATTGTAGTATATCATTATTTATCTGATAGTTATTATTTAAAACTACACACTTATTCTTACTCTGACTGCTGTTGCTTTGATGATTCATTATTTATCTGATAATTCATTATTAGTTAACACTGAACACTCACTTGTCCTCGTTGTCGGACATGCTGTCGTTCCTGCAGCGCCACGGACTCAAATGAGAAATATCACAGTAAGTAAATAACGTACGTGAATGTAAAATAAAGTAAATTAAATAAACTAAACTGTGTGAGTTAAAGAAAATAAATTCTAAACTCTTTACACCACACCACGTCCAGCCACTCCGGTGGTGTTCACTTCTAACGTTTCCGTGTAGAAACACGGAGCGCACAACTAACGGACTGTGTTCCGAGGAGCACAGCGCCCCCTCCCGGACCGCCCCGTGGAAACCCCGCCCCTTTCCACTGAACCGTCACTGGATTCAGTTCATAAGAGTCGATTCTTTCGGTTCACAACCGACTCTTTGATATAATTAGCCTTTAGTGAAACTATGTGTCATATAATTTTAAAACATTTACATTAACAGCTTTTGGCGTGTGACGCTCTAATTCAGAAAGACGTTCAGTAGAGCTTCATAGTCCACAAAAAACACACCCCTCACACCAGCAAACCCATACTAAGATTCTACCAGAGATGGAGTTAAACCTCCACAGAACCCTCTGAAATCACACAGAGAGGAACCACTACAACCCTCTCAAATCACACAGAGAGGAAGCACCAGGACCTTCTCAAGTCACACAGAAAGGAACAACCCAGGACCTTCTGAGATCACACAGAGTGGAACCACCAGGACCTTCTCACATCATACAGAGTGGAACCACCAGAACCTTCACAGAGAGGAGCCACCCGGACCTTCTCAGATCACACAGAGAGGAACCACCTGGACCTTCTCACATCACACAGAGTGGAACCACCAGAACCTTTTCAGATTACGCAGAGAGGAGCCACCCAGGACCTTCTCAGATCGCACAGAGACTAAGAACCAGGATCTTTTCAGATCACACAGAACGGAACCACCAGAACCTTCTCACATCACACAGAGTGGAACCACCAGAACCTTCTCAGATTACACTGAGAGGAACCACCAGAGCCCTCGCAGATCACACAGAGACTAAGAACCAGGACCTTTTTTTAGATCACACAGAACGGAACCACCAGGACCTTTTTAGATCACACAGAGAGGTTTTTTTTAAGTTTATGTAGTCACGCCGTAATGCTCCAGAGTAATTTGAGTCATTTGTAAGTATGTATGATTTAATAAAGTTTTGGGTTATTATGTGATAGTATATACTATATATGTCACACATGTCCTTGATTTTTCCACTGAATCTTCTCCCTAAATTATTAGATCATTTAAAGCTGCTTTGGAGCTTTAAAAAACAGAACTTACTGCAGCGATTCATTAATTCAGTCCAGGAGCACTGGAGCCTGAGGACCCCTCACCTGTCGACAGGGTGTGTGTGTGTCCACTTCTTTAATTGCAGATCTGTAGTTTAATAAGACACTGTGGTTTATACTGACAGGCCCCCACTGTGCATTTATTGTTTCTAACAGAACATGGACGTCTGTTCCACAATGCAGATTTTCACAGTATCTCTCCTCAGTGGGTCACTGTGGGTGATGATATATCTGAACCTCCTCAGCAGGGGCTGCTGGAGCTGTTTCTGTTCTCCTCCCTGTGAGAACCTTGACCCTGCAGCATCTTTAGCAGGGGTTTCAACAGCTGCAGTCTACTCTCCCTGTGGAAATCTGGAGAGAGAGAGAGAGAGAGAGAGAGAGAGAGAGAGAGAGAGAGATTAGTTTGTAGCTGTTTAGTTACACAGTTCTTTTTTTCCTCACATAATCCAATGTGTGTAAACTGATTTAGTTAGAGTGTGTATCCCTCTACCATGAATGGGTTAAAAAAAAATAACTCACTCTGTGAGTTTCACACCAAACACACTCTGAACCCTCTGCTCACCTTAAACATTGAATTAAGCAGAATGGGTGTACTTCTGTTCACAAACTGATCTCACCTCTGTTTCTGATCACAGCATCCAGAAAATCATCATCTCCTGCTCCCTAAAACACACACACAGCCAACAGAACATCAAAAGACCACAGTCTTTATTACAAACCGGATCATTGATCATTGACAGTGCTGGAACGTGTGTGTGGGTCTGTGTCTGACCTCCGTCTGTCCTCCTGCCTGTTGATGATGTCACCACGCTGCTGAATAATGGCCTCAATCTCAGAGATCAGCTGCTGCTCCCTGAACTGAACATCCTGAGTCCACTCTCGCTCTGACACATACACACACAGAGGACGGAGAGGAGAATAGATTAAAGCAATAGTTCCCCCAACCACTGCCCCAAAACATATATAATTGTGTGTGTGTTGGCTTGTTGTGTGAGGTGTGTATTATATTCGTTTACACAGACTGGCCACTAGGGATCTCCAAACTCTCAGTTTTACAGAAATAACTTCCCACAGTTCTACAGCCTCATGTCTATTAATTTTATTATATTTAAATATACTGTTGCCAGCCTGATCGCCTAATTATTAATGATTGGACAAGAGTTCAACTGTGTGTATGTGAGTGTTTGTGTGTGTGTGTTATGTGGTTTGTTCAGGTGGCTCCTAAGTTCAAACTCCACATCTGCCTGCTTCTGCTCCAACTCCTGCTGCCTTAAACTTAAACACACACACACACACACACACATATAGGGGGCAATATGGATGAAGTTTGGTGAGTCCAGCGAGATAGACTGGAGGTATTGAACCGCATTAAAAATTACAGAAGCGACAGCTTTGGCATTCGCCTTAGGGTGAATATAAACAGTGACGAAATGTTGAGGGAATTCCCTCAGCATGTAAAATGGTAAAATGGTTGTAATGACACAGAAAGCAGTTCTCTTACTGTGATGTTGTTACTTACTGCGGGGTGGAGCTAGCTCAGTGGGTAGTATACTTGCCTCCGGACCAAGAGGTCAATATACAATTTACAATATACACGCTTAATATACAAGCAGACTCCACCGCCATGTGTCCTGCCCATCACCTCAAAGTCCCGATCAAGATGCATAGGAGGCCTAAAGCCCTTGATATCCAAAAATGAGTCAGAGTCCATGTTGGTCAACCAAGTCTCAGTAAACACCAAAACACAGGCATCCCTGAATTCACGTAGATGACAAACGCTGGCCTGCAGCTCGTCCATTTTATTCCTTAGTGACTGAACATTTGCCAGGACGTAAAGGTATTCGATTCGATTTTTATGTAGTTGTTGCCTCATGCACCTACGGACGCCTCCTCTCCTTCCTCGTTTTCGGGCGACTTTCCCTGGAGTGTGCTTAAAGTTTTTTAATGTCCGATCATTGGCCACTAACAACGGAATAAATTTGTCTCCCAGGGTATATTCCATTGAGAGACCAGGGGTTGTCTGCTTTCATTGTAGGCCCAAGAGAAATTCATGGGTGTAGTGAATTCTGACTGAATTGGACTGGATGCCAAAAATAACCAGAATCAAAAGTATTGCCAGGAAGTAGAGGATCTCCATTTTGTGATAAGCAGCTGGGTGGAAAACAAACAAGAACAAAAAGAAAAAAAATAAATGCACAAACGCACGCCAAACACACCAAACACCTGCTGGCCGTCGCCACAAGAGCAGCGCCCCCATTAAGGATATCCAGGGTTAATATCAAAAGTATTTAAAAGTGTTCACTACAATATTTCATGTAATTTAGTGTTTAAGGTGAACAGAGTAATCAGAACTGTTCACAGTGGAGGTGAATGGAACCAGACACCTGCCTCTAAAAGCTCCTTACATGAAGTTACTCCATCAGATGGTTATGATTGTGCCTCCTGACATTTGAGGTGTTGTTCTACCACAGTTTTGAAAAGCTTTTGTTCCAAAAACTAAACCCAATCATGGTGGAGGGCATGCAGGGCATCATGAGGCAAAATAGAAAATTCATCTAGTTCAGATTCTCCACTCTTTTATTATAATCAGCACCCATATACACACTCAAGAGACATGTGGAGCTTCACTGGGGGTCAATACTTACTCAAACTATCTGAGGTCCTGAGAAGTAACAGAAGGGAACTGAGAGCAGCCAAAAGAAGATGGAGGAAAACGCTTCCTGACGGTGACCTTATCACTTATCGCTCTCCCTTATCCACGTTTGCCACTGATTTAACTTCTGCAAAGTCTTCCTTCTACAAAACCCTCACAAAATGTTTGCCACCTTTTCATCTCTTCTTAAATCTCCATCTCTCCCAGTTTTTCCAGCTCTCTCACCAGAAGACTCCGCTGTATTCTTTGATGAGAAGATTGATGACGTTAGTAGATCCTTCCCACCAATCATCAAGCTGCCCGTCAGCCAGAGACCAGCCAGTGCTGCCCAGTTTCCTGGCCTCTCACCTCTCTCTCTTGAGGATGTGGCATTGCTTCTGATTTCCAGCAGACCCGCCACATCTCCGCTCGACCCTATCCCATCGAGTATGCTACAGATTATGTCTTCAGATCTAATCCTGCATTTCGCCTACATCAGCAATGGCTCCTTAACAACTGGCCATGTCCCATCTGCTTTCAAGTCTGCAGTGGGCACACCAATTCTGAAGAAACCCACGCTGGACTCCTCAGATTTCAATCTTATAATCATTAAAACATCAATTACTACCATAAAAGTTGCATAACTTACAGTGTCTTTGCACCACTACACTTAAAAATGAGGTATATCCCACAAACCTACAATCCTACAAACTTCCTGCAAAGTTGAATCCTCCGAGTGGACTCTTGTGTCAATCAGAGCCGAAAATAGCCCTGCAGGCGAATCGGAATCGCTCAGAGAGTGGGTCCGGGTCCTTGGCCGAGTCATGAGTGAACCGAAAGAATGTAGCCCAATCCTTCATTTGACCAGACTGCCTTTATTTCACGTTCAAAATATGCACACCCCACAACCACAATGTCTGATGAAAAAAACTATTAAAATTAACAGCCCAATAATTCATGCATAAGTTTTATTTGGGCTATATCTACGGAAGATTTTTTGTCTGTCTGTCTGTGTGCAAAATAACTCGAAAAGCACTGCATGTATATGGATTACATTTTCGGACAACGTGGGTATTATGTCAATTTGGTATTATGTGTATTATGTCGATTTGAGTCAAGTGACTCAAGTGACTCACAGACCCAGATCAGTTTAGTGAGTGACTCAGAGGGAGCCGAATCCTAAAAAGGATCTGAGTATAACAGCTCTACTCTGTTTAATGTTTCCGTATGAAACTCACGCTTGTAAATTTAGTTCTGCATTACTTTAATCGCGTCTTCTCCATCGTACTGTGTATTCTCTGTACGACATCATGTATCGAATCGTGACCCATGTACCGTGATGGTTTGGAACGAATACATGTACCATTACAGCCCTACTATGCAGATGATGTACTACTCTTTCTGCAGAACTCGCAATCCTCTTTATCTCAGACAATCTCAATCATAGATAAATTCTCTGCAATCTCAGAGTATTCAATCAATTGGTCAAAATCCACTGTCTTGCCTATTAATTGCATTTTTCAAAACACCTCTACTAACAAACTACAGAAAATATAAAATATTTAGGTATAAATATCTCCCCCAGACTCTCTTGCCAAAATTAAACTACTCTCCATTTCTTAATATAATAGAGGAGGACCTCACATGGTGGAAGGCCCTGCCTATATCACTCATGGGGAGTGGCCACTATTAAAATGATGATCCTTCCTAAAATTTTGGGCTGGGTGGTCACTGCCTTAGGAGGGACGGCGGTACCTCTGGATGTTGACTTGCACACACACACATGCACACATTTACACACACCTACACACACCTACACACACACACACACACACACACACACACACACACACACACATGTACACATGCACACACATACACACACATACACTCACTCACATACACACATACACCCACGCATCCATATTGGCATACATATATGACAATCAGAGACACATATGCACACGCATATGCGCACACGCACACACATCCCCTCACACAGCCATATACAGGCACACACATATACGCTCATGCATACATGCGCGTACACACAGGTATAGGCGTATACATACACACAAAACTACCCTGGACCACAGGTTTCTGTGTGCTGTTACAGCATTGACCATAGGTGTGTATGTTGTCTCTGTGCTGATACAGTGTTGCCGTTGGTTTGTATGTTGTTTCTGTTCTGTTACAGTGTTGCCGCTGGTTTGTATTTTGTTCTGTTTGTGTGACTGACTCTTGTTTTTCAGATGCCGCATTTGGAGCGATGACACAGTGATAGCAATTTTCATTTGGATCTCTTCTTTGTCTTTCCATGTTTTCTCTCTCTCTATCGACTCCTTTCCTTTTCTCTTTTTTTTTCTCTTTCTTTCTCTCTTTTGTCTACCCCTATCTGATCTGGCTTGATTATTAATGAATAAATAAATAAATAAAATGTTCAGATAAAATGAGGGGCTTATACCTTTAAAGTCTCTCTTGGCAAAGCAAAGGTACCTGGTGCACCATGGCATCCAGCTTCACATTCTGCTTAGTAAAACTGCCGGACACGACAGGGAAAAAATAAATTAATTAAAAAATAACAGGATACTGACCAGTATAGGGAGGAGGGATATCATATTTTTTTTTCATTTTCCTCTGTAATTCTTCCCATTCCTGCTGCTTTTTCTGAAAAAAATTTTCTTCCTCAATTTTGAACAATTTGGTCTGTCTGTCTGTGTGCAAAATAACTCAAAAAGTACTGCATGTATTTGGATTAAATTTTCGGACAACGTGGGTATTAGGTCGATTTGGCAATACTGACTCAAGTGACTCAAGTGACTCACAGACCCAGATCAGTTTAATGAGTTACTCAAAGGGAGTCAAATCCTAAAAAGTATCCGAGTATCACAGCTCTACTCTGTTTAATGTTTCCGTATGAAACTCACGCTTGTAAATTTAGTTCAGCATTACTTTAATCGCGTCTTCTCCGTCGTACTGTGTATTCTCTGTACGACATCATGTACCGAACCGTGACCCATGTACCGTGACGGTTCGGAATGAATACATGTACCGTTACAGCCCTACTATGCAGATGATTTACACACCCATCACCTATCATTGACAGGTGGCCTTTTGATTCCCTTGAGTAGACTAAATGTTTATTCATGTACAGTTGTCAGTACAGTTGTTTTACGTTTGGGCGCTCTGAAAGAGCACCTTTGTGGATTGATTAGAATTTTCTGACTCTTCTCCAGAGGCTAAAGGGCACATGCTGTCCTACATATAGAAACAGCACATGGTGCCTCTCGTAGCTTATAACACTAAGTAATGCTGAATGAAAGTGAATATATACCATATTAAGTAGTATTTTTATCATTAAAATCTTCATTAGTGAGTGGTAAACAACTGGGATTACACTCTTAAAGTCGCACACACAAGCAGAAAAATCTGGTGCTAGTCTTTCTCTCAGTCATCTGATTTGAGTTTGTTCTTGTTTTCTTTCTTTTTTTATTGTTTGTCTTGTTTTGGTAACATCATCCCGTTGCCATGGCAATAACATCTGCGACAACAAACTGTGTGTGTTGTGTGAATAAATACACCGCCTCTATAGAGACTGGATATGATTTAGAATAAGTTTGCACTCATCACCTCTTCTCTCACAAGTCTCACTTCGTTGACGGTCGACCCCTCCAGAATAAAATTCTCCTCCCATCATCCTGGGCTATCCGTGGCTTCTGCAGCATGACCTCCAATGGGGTTCAACCTGTCAGGACCTCTGTCTCACGGCGACGGCTGGGAGTCCCACGTCCCCGATGTCGATGCCATCACCATCCCGAAACCGTACCGGGACCTTAAAGAGGAATTTAGTAAAAGTAGGGCCATCCAACTACCACCTCATTGGCCCTATGATTTGGAGTATAATCTCTTGCTTGGTGGGGGGGGGGGGGGGGGGGGGGGGGGGGGGGGGGGGGGGGGGGGGG
>JBBIGA010117577.1:0-10330 GCA_037576975.1 Alestes dentex | reverse complement strand
AAAGTTAAAGGACAGTCTAGAATTTGACTCTGCATCACCAACAACCAGTTAATAGGAGTCAGACCTGCACTGTTACAAATTCTTTCATCTTAGAAAGGAAACTTGTTTTATGGTCAGATTTGTATTTATAGTTGTTCACTCAACAATGTCCCGGTGCTTCACAGGAATAAAAATGAATAAGTGGTAAAAACATCTGATGTGATACTGTAGATGTCTTGACTGTAACGTCCTGAGTCAGCGGCCGCTAGAGGCCGCCCTGCCCTGTCTGGACTTTTATTTTGCCTTGTCTGTGTACACCAGTTCCTTGCTTTGTGTTATAGTTCCCAGCTGCCCGGTGTCTAGGTTTAAGTTAGTGTCTGTTCCTATTGGTTCCAGATTTAGTCCTCTGTGTATTTAGGTTTCCCCTGGGTTGTAACCCAGAGTCAGCCCACCGTCTTATGTCTGGAGTTTATATCCGTCTTCAGCGTATAGTTTGCCCTGGCTTCTGTGTGTTGGTTTGTTTTGTGTTTTGGCCTTCGCGCCTTCTTTGCATTTGAAATGAAGTTTTGCAGATATGGAAATTCCTCCCTCTCTCCCTGAAGCCGTGCAAACATGACAGAAGTATCCAGTCGCAGGCTTCCTGACACACACACTAACATAAGGGACACTGATTAGGCCCTAATGGATTTAATGATCTCGTGAACAACAATTGTCAGCCTCTCTGATAGCTTTCCCAATCACGCTGCGGCTCCCAGTTGGGCTCTTGACTGTTATATTCTAATTGAGCTCAGTTTCTTCATTAAGCAAAGATGAATATTCAAAGATGAATATTCAAAAAGAGCCCACACTCTGCATGTGCCTGGGCGTCCGCAGCCCTCCAACCAATACGGATTCAATTAGGGGCCATAATAGCCACCGCTATCTGCTTGGGCAAGTCACCGTTTTCTGTTAAGCCTGAAAAGACAAACAGGCTCCCAGAGGGGCTTGACAGTCATTTATTAATGTGAATTTGGCTGCATGCCCATTTTAAGTGTTTCATTAAGGGAATATTACAAGATTATGAAATTATAATGAGCATTATATGCACCGTGGTTGCTCTAAAGCTTGTTATTAACTCCAGTATCAAAAAGGTACTACAATGTGTTTCAACATAAAAGAGTGTCCATGCTGCCTTAATGTTTTGAGTTAACTGAACCTCCAACAGTTACTGTCTGTTATGTGTGAGTTAAACTCACTCAAATTTTCAAGGCAGCACATCTGAAAACAAAAAACAAAGAGTTATGCCCTCATTAGTGCTTCCAAGAGATGTAAAGACATGTAAACAAAATCTGCATGAAGCTGAGAAGTCCAGGCATGGTGTTTGATTAGGCCGGAGAGATTCATTATTTTTTAACCAAGAGCACAGTTTTCAAATAACAGATGGAATTTTACATAAACATTCATTTATGCTATAGGACACTTTCAACCAATCAGAAGCAACCAAACACTCAATAACAGCTAAACTGGCAGGAAAATAAACGCAGATCTTCTTCGAACCCTACAAAGACTTCAGTGTGAATATTGTGTTGTACCAGACAAGCATGGTAACAATTAAGGACTAACGTAATGGACAGTTGAGGCACCAGCACTAGGGCTACACAATATATTGTCTGTGAAACGTAATTACGATAGTCGTCTCTGCAATACTGATGTTGCAAAAGTCTGCAATATGCAAATGAGCCACTAACCACTCACAGTGTTTCTGACAGGGTGACCAGTCACAGCTCCAGGTGAGTTACTGGTAGTTCTGATGAATCAAGATCTTCATGTAATCCAACAAAAAAATTATTTTGAGCAGTCTTTAAACATTAAAGGCACTGATTGGCTGAGGAGTTTTTAAAGGCCCTGAATTCTACATTGTCCTCCCTTTTCGGTTTTTGCCTGATGTTTATTGGGTTTGTGTATAAAAAAAAATCATATATTTCTTATATTCTTACATGACCATTTTCCAACCATAGAATTAAACAGTTTTTTTTAACTGTGTCTTTAAAGGTGATTTATGTAAACGGCCTATTTTCTGATTGGCTGTCCCATATTGCAGCTCATTAATAATGGGGCTGAAACCCTCCTTAGAACTTCAGCATCAATGGGCGGGGCTAAACAGCAATAGACTGAATAAGCAAACGTGTTGAAATATGTGGGTTTTGTAACATCACCAAAACTGATTTGAAAATGGCCAGTATTTGCAGCATAGTCGCCATATATGGACTGTGTGGGGCAGCAAATATTTTCAGACTTTCAGTCTTTTTAATTACAGGAAATGATACAGACCCTTTAATATATCGAAAGGCATCGCAAACACAATATGTCGCAGCATAATCGCAATACTGATATTCTATCCATATCGTGCAGCCCTAGCTAGCAATCTATACCTAAAGCAGGTTAATAAACACACCACACAGCAAGCTTGGTTTCGTAAATATACACTACACTGACAAATGTTTTGAGAATTAAAACTTATGTGAGGGCTTTAATTCCACTCTGTGCAATGTTGCTAGATTCTGAACCCAAATCCGTTTCACAAACCACTTCTCCACACAGACACTGGAGGACTAGATCTGATTCACCTGAGTTTTGAACCCATGACTCTGTTCCTCTGATATAAATAGTACCTGATTCACCAGTGAACTTTGCTAGGTACTGTCAGTGATGTGTTCCAAGTGTTTTGTTTACCTTCTGTTTTGATGCTCCGGTTTTAGATTCTCTTGCCTGTTTCTCTTGCCCTTGTTTCTTGCCTTGGCCTGTTCATTCGTTGGATTGTCTTATTGGACTCCGCAAAGTTTATCATCAAAGCAGAAGACAAACAAAACGTTCAGTATGCAGGAGTACACTGACAACACTTCGCAAGGACTAGATCCGATTCACCCGAGCTTTGAACACATGACTTAAATACCACCTGATTCACTGGTGAACACTGCAAAGTACTGCCAGTGATGTGTTCCTGCACACTTCTAAATCTTCTATTCTGATGCTCTGGTTTTTGGCTCCCTTGCCCTGTTGGATTGTCTTACTGGACTGTGACCATTTTGCTCAGACTCTGTGTTCCAGTTCTCTGACATGCCAGTTCGGATTTGTTTGCCTGTTGGATTTTGTTTGCCTTCTGGTTTTGGACTCTCTATGCATGTATAGACTCTCTAACTGTATATATATATAAATGGTATTTCCTCCGGGATCAATAAAGTTTTCTGATTCTGATTCTGATTGTATACAAACACGTCTATACACACGGTGGTCCAAGCAATTAATATCTGGATTGTTTTGTATAGGAACAAGAGGTGTTGTGTCATCTTAAACAGATACAAGATTAATGCTCTGTAAGTTTGAATGTTTGAATGATCACGCTATAAGGTTTATTGTTTAATGTTATTTTTAAATATATATATAGTGCTCCACACAATAAATATCTGGATTGTTTCATGTAGCAACAAGATGTGTAGTGTCATCTTAAACTAGCTATAACAGATAGAGTAAATCTTTTAAAAAGCTTGGTGAGGAAAAACACCATCAGTGATGGGAACTCTGCGATGTAATTTGAAGGCTGGAGGCCTGCGCTCTAGTCTTTGTGGCCCATTCCATCACAAAAGCCCATTCATTAATGGGACAGGGAGAATGGCTTGTTTTTCAGTGGTGCGCCAGAAGCTTGGGAGTTCTTTTGGAGAGCATCCATGAGTTACCTCCTCCCGCTGCCTTGGAATGCAAACCCTCCACCCTCATGAAAGATTGACTTGTTAGTAGCAAAGCCATGCCTTGTTGTTTTCCAAATCTTAGGCACTTGTGTATTTTTTATGCAAAACAACAGGCACAGCCTAGTCAGTTTAAAAGAGGTTTTCTCAGAGCTTAGAGTAAATGATGTTAGGTGACACCACTATAAGACCAAAAACACAGGGATATTGCTCTGCATAAGCTAGAGATTATGTTTGTGATGTCACATTACTGCAGTTACACGTACTGAGTTGTAGCATTAGCATCTGAATGCCACAAAAATAGAAAAAAAGCACACAGAACATGGGAAAGAGCTGTCATGCGACATTGGCTGTACAAATAGATTCAACAAGAAATTTGATCCTTTTACACATTGCTGAAAGCTAAAGAAAGGAGAAGCAAGTGGATCGCAGCAATTCACAGAAACAACTGACTTTAGTCACTGAAGCTGCAAAACCAGGAGTAAAACAAATGATGATATATTTCAATTGAAAGCAGCTGGACTCAACAGTGATCCTTCCTAAAGAACAAGTGGTCCAAGAAAACTGATATTGGCCAAGAATCAGGCTTTCTGATATAATTGCATGTTTTAAGGCTTTGCTTTGTATATTTCCCCAGCACTGAGATCTGGTAAATATAAATATTATCTTTTCCATTAGCGCATGTACAAATGATCTGCATTTTAGATCACAAGAGGAAACCACAAAGACTCATATCTGCACAGATCATAAGCAGACTCCAGTGTCATAGTGCACAAGGCTTCAATTCTACTTTGCTTGCTTGCTTTAGCCCCATTTGTATTTTTGTTTTTTTTGTTTTTTTGTGATTTAGAGTGGGCTATAGACTAACTAAGGTTTAATCATTGTTCATTTTTAGTACAGAACATAGGTATAGTGTGTTTCTATTTAGTCTATTTCAATAATAGAATCATGGCTATTTATATTTTTATTTATGAAGCAATTTACACAGACTTGTTATTATTAGTATTATTGGTATACTGACCTTTGAACTACTATTATACTATCTGCATGTTTTACTATGCCCAAATTTACTGCATACTTTTCTTAACAAAACTCTAATGTTAAAAAATCGTTAGTAAGGTTTGTGATCTTAATTCCATTCGAAAAATGGAATTAAGATCAGTCCTACTTTAAAGACGCAGAATTAACTCATTAGATGAGGTGTCTGGATACTTTAGGCCGTGTAATGTATCATGCGACAGTCCGGCGTGTGCAGGCCTGGGCTGTTGTGATCTACATCAGCACATTTTGCTCTCACTGCCACGTTTGGATGGTCAGTTAAAATAAACAGCAGTGCCGAGTACAGACAAGAGAACTGTCATTCTGTCCTGTGACTCAGCAGAGGACGATTACGGAACTGAGCTTCGCTGGAACTTGAAAGAGTATGATGTAACGGAGCTATCTGTTCCACCAGTAATGATGTAACGGTAGGCTCTCAAGGGCCATTTAGCTCTATAATTAGGTTATTGTGCCAGCGCAGACAATGACCGACTCAAAATTCAGTCTGAACAGTAAAAGTGACTCATGAAAATATGACTACCTGTCTCTGATTCACAACAGTTCTTTCCTCCTGCTTTGAAAGTAAATACATTTATTGTGTCTGTGACACTTCACTGTTTCCTCCATTCACTGACGCAAATTATCTTATTATATTCACCAAATTAATTCACATCTACAATTTCAGACATTACGGAGCTGTCCAGATGCACACAACTAGACTGAAAAACAGTTTTTCCCCGGAGCAGTGTCAAAAAACGAACTCTGCAACTGCAGAGCAATGCAAATGTCATTCAGTGCAATACCGTTCAGTACAGTTTACTATGTCGTAATTATTTATTCTCAATACTGACTTGCTGCTGTTAGTTCCTATACTGTTAGTTCTAGTTATTTATCCGTTTATTTATCACATCCATGCTGCTAGTTCTTAGACATTTATTTATTCATTCTATCTCCTTTCATACTGGTCTATTCTGGCACAGCTGATGCACTCTCCACTTGATGTCACACTTTATTTGTTACTTATTTGTTTTATGTGTTTTATATGCATGTTTAACAGAAATAACCATCTACCGAGCTGAAGATTGTATCTGGTTGCACTGTACATTCCTGCGCATTGCAACGACAATAAAGATTTTCTATTCTATTCTATTCTATTCTATTCTGTATTAAGAGGGAACGTCTTTGCCCTCTGCTATACATCAGAGGTCCTCAACTACCGGACCACGGATAAGTATCGGTCCGTGAATCATCTGGTACCGAGCCGCACAGAAAGACAGAATAAAAAACATTTTATTTATTATCAGAGTCTGAAAGATCTTTTATTTTGAAAAAACTTTCGTCTCAGCTCAGGAAACAAGAGCAGCACTCCCGCTAATTCAGCGGAATGGTTTTTAGTTTTTAGGTCTGTGAAAATATTGTTTTACATGAATCTGATCTGTGGCGCAAAAAAGGCTGGGAAACAAGAGTCCATCCTGTTAAAATAACTATATATTTACTGGCAAAAACTGTGCTGAATTTGGGGGAGCTGGGTTATATATCATCTATATATTATCTACATATCATCTATATATCAATCATCTATACATAATCTACATATTATCTATATATCATATACATATCAACTATATGTCATCTATGTATCAATCATCTACATATCTTCTATATGTCATCTATATATCATCTATATATCATCTATATATAATCTATAAATCTATATATCATCTACATATCATCTATATATCACCTATAAATCTATATATTGTCTACATATCATCTATGTATCATCTATAAATCTACATATCATCTATATATCATCTACATATCATCTATAAATCACCTACATATCATCTATAAATCACCTACATATCATCTATAAATCACCTACATATCATCTATAAATCACCTACATATCATCTATAAATCATCTATATATCATCTATATATCATATAATCTACATATCTTCTATGTGTCATCTAAATATCATCTGCATATCATCTATATATCATCTATATCAATGTATCTGTATATGCGTTACAACAATAGTGATTTTAGTGGTATTGATGGGTAACAAATGTGCACATACATTAACTATAAAATGTATAATTTGCTGACCACTTTACATACTCCTAACCATGTGTGTTAATAGTAATTCACTAAACTGTAAGTTACTTATATATAGTAATAATGTCCCAGCATTTGTGAGCCCTGCATTAACACAAGAAAAATAATGTTATGGAATGACTGAAAGACAATAAATACATTCTGATAAAGCTTCTTTTGTGTAGCTACAAAACTAAACACTTTTAAACTAAAAAAAAAAAGCTTTAGGGTCAAATTTGAGCAAATACAGATATGCATAACTAACTGTTAACTACGCAAAATAATATTCACTGCAGTTCATTAATGTAAAACACACACATGAACTAAATAAACATTAAGTCCTTTCTGGAAATATGGACTTATGTTTACAGTACTGTGTAAGGGTTGTCTTTTCCATTAGAGTATGTCTGATCGAAAATGCTAATAGAAATACTCGAATACAGAAATACTCAAAACAAGCTCAAACAATGTTAGGAGGTGAGTGTATTGCACTCAGAAAACAAGTTCTTTAACTTTACTAATGTAAACATATATATCCTGGTGCTGTGATGCATGATATATTTGAAAAACAGCGTGAAGCTGAATTTTATTAAATGTGTGGTACAGAATAACATCCCTGCATTGTTTATGGTGTCCTGCCTGGTCTCTATGTATTTGGTGTGCACATTCACTGCCCTGCCTCTATTGTCATTCATAAATGCATTTAATATGCATAGCTTGCATGATTCCCTTCAGTAGCAGAATTTTTTCAGTAGAGGAAAATAACCATGTTTACTCATTCTGTGCCCAGTGGTGAAATGCTGATTCTGCTTTTTAACGTCTCCTGCGACGTGATGTGTTTATAACATGTCTTTATCATTATGATTATGGGACATTTGTTTCCAAAGACTGGTTTTGGGTACCAGTGATGCTCCTGTAAATGACTGAAGCAATAAATGTGCTTTTCTTGACTTTAAACTGCATTTTTTTCCCCTCTGTGCACCTGTTGGAAAGGTGTCTCAGCATATTTGGCGCCCCCTGGCGGCCTAAAGGGCCACAATCAGTCATGACAACAACATACATTACATGGACAAAAGTCTTAGGACACACCTGTGTTTCAGTGTTTTACTTCCAGTGAAGGACAATCTCAATGCTTTGGCAGACCAAGACATTTTGGACAAAACCATGCTTCCAACTTTGTGGACCCAGTTTGGGGAAGAACCTTTCCTACTCCAGCATGACTGTTCCCCAGTGCACTAAGCAACAAGCTCCGTATAGACATGGCTGGATGGAAGAACTTGACTGGCCCACACAGAGTCCTGACCTCAACCCCATCCAGTACCTTTGGGATGAACTGGAACAGAGATTATGAGCCAGGCCTCTTGTCCAGCATCAGTGTCTGGCCTCATAAACGCTCTACAGAATGAATGGGCACAAATTCCCACAGAAAGTCCCACAAAATATTGTGGAAAGCCTTCCAAGACGAGTGGAAGCTGTTACAGCTACAAAGGGGGACCAACTACATATTAAAGTCTGAATGCAATGTCATTTAAAGTCCCTGTTGGTGGAACGGTCAGGCGTCCCAATACTTTTGTCCACACCGTTTATTCTGCCTGTAATAACTGCTCTGCATTTCTGGGCTCCCCTAGTTAAAGAGCCCAATAGCGGGTACTAGGTGAAAACAAACCAAAACATGTAATCAGATGATGGAAATGTGAAGGGAAAAGGTAACTAAAAGTCACTCACCGACTCCTAGCTTTTCGTCCTCGGTGGGTGTCCACATGATCCCGGTTTAAATCCCCAGTCCGTCGTGCTCATGTAGTTTTCGAGCTACATGGAAGTTGGGGACGGCTTCAGGACGACGAAAAGAAACGGAATAGAAAGAAAATAGCAGCGGAGAGGCTGGGTGTTACAGAGAGAGGGTCGAGCGGGCTGGATTAACAGGCTGAGGAGACCATCCTCCGTCCTCTGAATCACACATCTCACAGCTTCTCCCCTCTTTCTCTCTCTCTCTCTCTCTCCTCTTCTCCTTTTCTCTTTTCTCTCTTCTCCTCTCTTCTCTTCTCTTCTCTTTTCGATCAAGAGGTTCTCCTCTCTCGGGCAGAACGCGGACACGGTGGAGAGAGAGTGTTTTTTTTGACGTCTCTAACTGGGTCGCAGAGCAGCGTCTCTCTCACACACGCTCTCTCTCTGTATCTCTCTCTTGTATTCTCGTATTATCTCTCTCACGCACACACACACACACACACACACTGTCTCTGTGTCTCTCTCTCTCTCTCTCTCTCACACACACACACACACACTCTGACACACCATCTCTCTCTCCCCGTATGCGTGTGTATTTGTTATCTCTCTCTCCCTCTCTCTCTCGGTTTTGTATGTATCTGTCTCTCTCTCCGGTCTGTGTATGTATCTGTCTCTCAGTTCTGTGTTTCACTCTCTCTCTCCCTGTCTCACACACTCTCTCACACGCACACACACACTCTGTATCTCTCTCTCTCTCTCTCTCTTTCTCTCCACTGTTACGAGATTTGAAATCTGAATCAGCAGTGGCGCGCGCCCCCTCTTCTCGAAGGCGCGTGGAGTTCTTGTTTGTTTGTTTGTTTGTTTGTTTGTTTGTTTTGTTTACTGGCAACAGAAACAGCTCCTTCTCTTCCGTGACATCACATGATGCGGCTCGTGGAAGCTCCTCCGCGTGCAGGAGCAATAGATGGAGCTCCCACTGCAGGACGCCCTTTATTTATTTATATACTCTAAATTATTCTCCAGCCCTGTTGCTTCTTCTTGCCACACTATATGGACAAAAGTATTGGGACACTGCTTTTCAGGGTTTGGACTAGGCCCCTTACTTCCAGCGAAGGACAATCTTAATGCTTCAGCAAACCAAGACATTTTGGACGCCATGCTTCCAACTTGCTTCCAGTTTGGGGAAGAACCTTTTCTATTCCAGCATGACTGTGCCCCAGTGTACAAAGCGAGCTCCATAAAGACGTGGCTGGAGGAGTTCAGTGTGGAAGAACTTCACTGGCCCACACAGAGTCCTGACCCCCACCCCATCCAGCACCTTTGAGATGAACTGGAACGGAGATTGCGAGCCAGATCGTCCAACATCAGGGTCTGACCTCATAAATGCCCTACAGAATGAATGTTCACGAATTCCCAAAGAAAGCCTTCCAAGAAGAGTGGAAGCTGTTATAGCTGCAAAGGGGGGCCGTCTCTATTTAAAAGTCTGTATTTGAATGCAATGTCATTAAAGTCCCCGGTGGTGTAATGGCCACCACCAGGGACAGTAATACATAATGAAATGTGTGATAGAATAGAGTGTCTGTAAAGAGCAGTGTGCTGCTCTGCTGGTTGATGTATAGACTTAAAGGGGTCCTATTATGCAAGATTCATTTTAGTTATAATAGGTCTATGGGCTTTACAAAACATGCTCATGAAGTTCTTTGCACAAAATCACTCTCACATAAAGAGATATCACCAGCTCTATTCTTCACAGTTTCAGTCCCAT